>BPTQ01000007.1:344693228-344706283 GCA_019973895.1 Chrysanthemum seticuspe | reverse complement strand
CCAACAATCCTCCCCTAACTTGAATTCTACTTGCTTGACTTCAAGTTCCTTTGTGAATATATCTTTAACAGCTTCATCTTTAAAAATGGATTGTTCTTTAGTCTTTAGATTATATCTTTGTAGAATCTGTGCTTTGTCAAAGTATCTCTTAGAATTGTTTTCTTCACAGCAGCATCCAGCAATCTCCATCTTTTCAGCAACACAACAACATATGACAATGTGTACAATAATTTAATTTAAAGTTACATACTATTCTCATCACATCTAAGTGAATCATTGAAAATTCAATGGATTTAGAACTCTTTACCAAAGCCATTATCTCTGGAGTAGCCAAATGTTTTGGTGTGTAAGACCATGGTACATTGATAACCATATGATTTTTAGCAAACCACCAGCTATCAACAGATTTGTTTTGTCTTTACCAAAAGCTGTACCCTTCTGGACTAGTTAGTTCTTTTATCTAATGGTGAACTAATTACCAATAATGGTTTTTCCACTGCCTTTACCACAAGCCATTTCTTGTGGGCTAGCCAACTCTTCACATTTACTGATATGGTGAGTTGATGACCAACCAACTTATTAGCAAGTTGTCAACTAAAAACGGATTTGATATATCTTTACCAGAGCCGTTTGCTCATGGATTAGTCAATCCTTTTGTAACCATGGTGGATTGATAACCTATTGATGTTATCATCACAAAAACCATTTATTCAACCTTTATTTCAAAATATTTATTTCTTAACAAAAAGGTTTCTTCTAAAAATTACTTAACTGGTTTAATACAGCAAACAGTACTTTGATGAAAGTACTGTCTGATAAGCAGTACTTTGAATAAAAGTACTGATATATCAAAAAGTATTTATTCAAAAATCATACCAGTTATAGATCATTCTCAGCAATGGTAGTCCAGTCAATAAACAAATTGATCACCATGCAAGCAGTTTCATCAGCCTCTTCTACTTCCAATCCATGCTCTAGCATTCTTCTCATTAGATCAACTGTAAGAGGATATCTTCTTTCTGCAAACATGTGAATCATTGTTCCATTTTCTAGCTCCAAGACATGAACTCCAGATTCTTCAAAGAATCTCCAGCAAACTATTTCCCAGTTTTCTTGATCCTTCCAAATATCATCAGTGCTCTCTTCATCAGTTTCCCACATGGTTATGAGATCCCCATGTAAAACCAATCCAATCCCTTCTAATGGATTATCTTCAAAATAAGTCTTCACAGCATGATATAAGTAGAATAGATCTACTCTGTCTATTATATGCAGCAAATCCCATAGCCTTTTAAAAACTTTGAAACTTTTATCTTCTTTGTGAAAAACCATGTAATCTCCATTCTTAGATTTCTCAATTTTGAAAACACTGATCTTTGATCTGTTCATCTTCATGTCATTATCTTCCTTGGTATAATCAAAATCTAACACTCTGAGATAATTCTTCAATTCATCACTAGTCTCAGATCTTAATTCAACCTTCTCTTTCTTTGAAAACTGAACATCTGTCGCATCAGTTTTTCTTTTCCTCTTTAAGCTTTTCTTCCTTTCAGCTTCAGTCCAATAAGCTTCTTCTCTAAAATCTTTAATGCCTGCAACATCTTTCTTATAAGCTTCTCTCTCAGCATCATATAATCTTTTCATATCCACATAATTTAGCTTTTGCAATCCTTTAAATCCTCTGCCTTTTAGATATGCCATCATTGCATTCCTTTCTTTAGCTAAATTAGGTCTTCTTGACATGAATCTAACAGGTGTTGGAGACTGTAAAGGTTCAGCAGTTTCAGCATCCAATTCATCTTGCACCTTTTGAGCTGCTTCTCTATTTAGAGCTTCTTGAGCTTCTTGTTCTTCTCTATCTTTAGCATCTATCTCTTCTTGAACTTTTCTAGCTGCAGCTTCATTCCTTGCAACTTCAAATGCTCTAAGTTCTGCCAAAGTGAGCTTCTTTTTCTTAGTCTCAACCAGAACACCTTTTCCCTTGTCTTTTGGATCAATTTCAGGTTGATCAGTTCTTGGTTGTTCTTCTTCTTGTGCTTCTCTAATAGTAACTCCTCCTCTTGGTTGTGACAGATCAAGAATTGTAGCAACTAATTCATCATCACTCGCAGAATGAATAGGTTTGAATCTAGGTTCCTCCTCTTCTTCTATAATAGTTGTAGAAGGACCAGCTTCTTCTTCAAAATTCAAAACCCTTGGAGTTATTGGTGTTATAACTTCTGGCCTAGATGTATCATGAAACTCAGTACTTTGATGTTCAGTACTTTGATCAACAGTACCTTGAACATCAGTACCTTGATTATCAGTACCTTGAACTTGTACTTCTACTTCTTGTTCCTCAGAAAAACCTTCTTTCTTCTTCAAAACATCTTCTTCAGATTCTTTTGTCTTCATAACATCTTCTTTCAAATTTTCTTTTTCTAAATTCCTCCCCAAGTTGACAGAAGATGATTTAGGAACCGTCTTTCTTTTCAATTCCTTACGAAGTGCTTTTCGACGTTTGTTTTCCTCCTTAACCCATAAGTTGAAACCTTGAATATAGGGTTTAACAAAATTTCTCAACCAGAAGTAGTTACGCTTCAACTTCCGAATAGTTTTAGCTTGACGCTCAACAGTCTTGTTCAACCTAGCTAGCGCCTTAGTCAAAGCATAGTTATCCATAGTTAAACCTTCACGAGGAATTGTAGAAGCAGCACCTTGAAGTGGTGAATGTTCCTCTGAAACAAAATGCTGTGGAGATGGAGTAGGTGTTCTCTCCATTTCTACTTGAACCTCAGGACCTGAAGAATCATCACCTTGTAATGATGCAGTACCTTCACGAGAAGCAGTACTTGCAGATGCAGTACTTTGTGAAGCAGTACCTTGGTCATTATCAGTACCTTCAGTTTCTTCATCCTCTTCAGCTGCATCACGAACAACTTGTACAACTTCCATCATGGATGTTGTTAAAGGAATATCTCCACCTCTGAACAAGTTACTTCTTTTAGCCATGAATGTATAGATTTTAGCTTGTTGCACAATAACAGGTAGTAAAGAAGCAGGTTTTGGAACATCAGCCAATTGCTTGTTCAAGAAAACCTGTATAAACCTTGGATACATCAACCAAGTTGCCCCAGATGATATATGAGAGAGCATTCCATCCAAAATAAGCCGTGAAAAGTTAAACACTATGTCTGTAGCTAAGCCAACCACTGCAGACGCTATATTTGACCCAAACTGCTCCCAAGAAGTGCTTTTAGAACTTATGCAATGGAGCAAAACATGGATCAAAAACTTCCATTGAGGACAGAATAAGGCCTTCTTAAAAGTTTGTTCAGTCAAAGAACCTTCATAACCCAAATTACGAAAAGTATCCCAAATCAGTTGCTTGTCAAATCTAATAGCCCCATCTTCATCACCAAATAATAAATCATCACGAATGGAGGCCTCTGTAATCTTGATAGTCTTTCCAGCAACTGAGGATCTAATATAATATTCATCCTCCTCCATATTCTCTCTAGCATTAGCCCAAAATTCTTGAATCCATGGTTCAATAACATCTGGCTCAACTAAAAGAGCATAACTAATAGGCGACCCAACTAGATAATCAATAATATCATAGAAAGCCACGTTCGCCTCAGTCTTGTCCAAATTAGCCACCATATTGTGCTTCGAAACAGTTAAACGATTCACCATTGTTGAAAGAGTGAGCACAATAGAAAGATTGTATCGAATAATAAAGAGATGGTAATTGGAAGATAAGTATGGAAAAGATGTGAAGTAATAATATGAGAGGGAAAATCGGAAAGAAGTTATTTATAGGTGAGATTTGAAAAATCACAGCCTAAATAACAAAGTTACCGTTACTACCAATTACCCTTCAATATTACCGTTGGAACAGTACTTTAATACGACAAACAGTACTTTCCACATAAGCAGTACTTTCCCAAGCAGTACTTTCAGGAAATACAGTACTTTGCCAAAAACCTTCATATAAACTAAGTATAAACTAACATCCTCCCCTCAAGCAATACACAGGACTATACCTAACATCTTATAGTCCTCCCCTTAAACATAGCTTAGTAGTTAATTATTCCAATGCTCACGACCAAGTGATTGAATCGTGACACATCAAAACCTTTGGTGAGTAAATCAGCTACATTATCATCCGTGTAAACTTTAACCACATTAATGAGCCTATGCTCATAACAGTCTCTGATAAAGTGATGCCTAATCTGAATATGCTTTGTCTTGGAATGATACACAGGATTCTTCACAATACAAATAGTACTCTCATTATCAATATTGATAGGAGTATTCTTAAAGTTGAACCCATAATCCAAGAGTTGATTCTGCATCCACAAAACTTGACCACAACAACTTGCAGCAGCTACATATTCAGCTTCAGTAGATGATGATGCTGCAATTTTCTGCTTCTTGCATTGCCAGGAGACTAACCTTCTTCCAAGATATTGGCATCCACCAGTTGTGGATCTTCTATCATAATTATCACCTGCATAGTCACTATCTGAAAAAGCTTCTAAGTGAAAAGGTGACTCTTTAGGATACCACAACCCCAACTTAGGTTGTTGTTTCAAATAACAGAAAATTCTCTTGACAGCATTTAGGTGAGAGATCTTTGGTGAAACTTGATATCTGGCACATAAACAAACTGCAAACATGATATCAGGCCTTGATGCAGTAAGATACATAAGAGAGCCAATCATAGATCTGTATAACTTGACTTCAACAGGCTGTCCATCTTCATCTTTTCCCAATGAATTGATAGATTTAATAGGTGTAGTAACAGCCTTCATATCATCAAAATTAAACTTCTTAAGTATATCTGTAACATACTTGTCTTGGCTAATAAAAATCCCTTCCTTGGACTGCTTAACCTGAAGTCCCAAAAAGAATGTTAACTCTCCCATTGAACTCATTTGAAATTCCTTCTGCATCAGCTGCTCAAACTCCTTAACCATGGACTGTTTGGTAGCCCCAAAGATAATATCATCAACATACACTTGAACTAACATGATATCCTTCTTGTCTCTCTTTATAAACAAAGTCTTGTCTATAGCTCCCCTCCTGTATCCATGTTGTAATAAGAAAGTAGAGAGCCTCTCATACCAAGCTCTAGGTGCCTGATGAAGACCATATAGAGCCTTAACCACCTTATAGACTTTGTTAGGATGCTTAGGATCTTCAAAACCTGGAGGTTGTTTCACATACACCTCTTCGGTAATAGTGCCATAAAGAAAGGCACTTTTGACATCCATCTGATAGACTTGAAAACCCATATAAGAAGCAAAAGCAAGAAAGATTCTGATTGCTTCAATCCTTGCCACAGGAGCAAATACCTCATCATAATCTACCCCTTCCTCCTGTCTATAGCCCTGAGCAACTAATCTTGCCTTGTTTTTGATAACATTGCCTCTTTCATCTCTTTTGACTCTAAAAACCCATCTGGTGCCAATAACTCTCTTCCCATCTGGAAGATCACATAAAACCCAAACCTCTTGAAGTTTAAATTGAAGAAGTTCTTCCTGCATAGCTTCAACCCAGCTTTCTTTAGTCAAAGCTTGAGCAATATTCTTGGGTTCCTCTTGAGAGATGAAACAAGTAAATAAGCAGGTTTGATGGTCCTTATGATTTAGCCTGTTTTGTTTATACACAAAGCTAAGTAAAGCATTGTGAGGTTTTGTGAAACCCTTAGCTTTGTGTCTTGTCATAACTCCAGAAGTAGAAGGACCAATGATTTGATCAGTTGGATGATTCTTATGAATTCGTAAGATTGGAGACTGTGGAACTTCATATGCATCATCCAAGTTAGTATAATCAGCACCTTCATTGGAATTTGTGAAAATACCTTCATCTTCAAGCTCATCATCAGTTTCTTCTAGCCCAGGCATGGTAGGATCATCCAAGTCATCTAAAGTACTGTCAACATGTGCAGCAGTACTTTGGTTGAAAGTACTGTCCAAAGTACTGTAAGAGTACTCTGTAGTCTTGTTCTGCTTCTTTGCCTCATCATAAGCTCTCCGTTGTTCATCAGTGTAAGAATGTGCTAATACATCTTGAAGAAGCATCTGATTAAGTTCCTCTTGAATAGATTGATCCTCAGCAGATAATGAGGATTGTGGAGCAACAGTACTTTGTTTTGGAGAATCAGTACTTTGCTTAGGAACATCAGTACTTTGTTTTGGACTCATATGATCTTTATCAGGAACAGCATTAGGTCTAAGATGAATATCATGAACAACATATTGAATATCTTCTTCATTATGCAAAGGTTGTTTTTCTTCTCTAACAGGTACATAATTCATTGAAGGAGATAAAATCTCAAGGTCAAACATCCAATCAGGACCCTTCCCTTTCTCATTGTCTTGATCCTCTAAAAACTCAACATGAAGACAATCTTGAATCTTCTTAGTAACTCTGTTGTAGACTCTAAATCCTTTACTGTTAGTGCAATATCCCAATAAGTAGCCTTCTTCAGACTTGCCATCAAACTTCCCTAGATTATCAATGGTGTTCAAAATAGTAAGAGGACATCCAAAAGGCTTCATAAAACGAATGTTGGGTTTATTGCCCATCAGCAATTCATAAGGTGTCTTCATCTGTGGTTTTGTGACAGAAACCCTGTTGAGTACATAGCATGCAGTACTTACAGCTTCTGCCCAAAATTGAATAGGGAGATGAGAATCATCTAACATGGTCCTTGCAGCTTCAATCAAGGTTCTATTTTTCCTCTCTGCAACACCATTTTGCTGTGGTGTTCTAGCAATACTAAACTCCCTTTTTATGCCTTTATTTGCACAAAAATCATCCATAGGCTTGTTCTTAAATTCAGTTCCATTATCACATCTAATACCTCTAACCTTGAGTCTTAATTGGTTTTCAAGTGCTATTATAAGAGTTTGAATAACATCAAAGGTATCATCTTTAAAGCCCAAAAAGAAAACCCAACTGAATCTACTACAATCATCAGTAACAACCAAACAATACTTCTTCTTATTTAAACTTGCTACAGAGACAGGTCCAAATAAATCCATGTGTAATAGCTCCAATGGTTCTCTAATATTTCTTTCATCAAACTTCTTGCAGGAAGCTTTGTGTTGTTTACCCTTCTTGCATGCCAAACATGATTGATCATTCCTGTAAGTCTTTGAAGGTAAACCTCTAACTAAATTGCCTTTGACCAGTTTGTTGATGTTCTTGAAATTCACATGGCCCAATCTTCTATGCCATTGATGTGCCTCTTCAGATGTTGCCTTAGCCACCAAACATGTGGCTCTACCATAAGAATGTAGACTCTTCATGTCTAAACTATACACATCATTTGTCCTTGGTACCCTTAGTACTACCAAGTCATCATCAACAGGTTTGAAGTCAGAAGAAAGGATAAGACATTCTGTGTCAGTGAATAACACAGGATGCTTTTTATCACAAATTTGAGAGACTGATAACAAGTTGAACTTTAGCTCCTTCACATATCTGACATTTTCAAAATCAATTCTCCCAGCTTTAATTGTTCCTTTCCCTGTAATCCTTCCTCCATTGGGATCATTCCCAAATGCAACTTTTCCTCCACTAATACTTCTAAAATCAGACAGGATCTCTTTATCGCCTGTCATACTTCCAGAGCAACCACTATCCACAATAAGATGATCTTTAAGCTCCTCTTCTGGGTTGCCCTGCACACAAAGAAAAGAGTTAGAAACTTTTAGGAACCCAAGCCATTACTGACTTGTGTTCCTCTTGAGAAGTTACAAACTCAAATTCTTTGAGTATGTAATTCTCACTATCTCTCAGATTATGATCCAAAATTATCTTTTGATGTTTAGCATGTGGATTTTCAAAACTCTCTGGTTTTTCAACATAAATTTCTTTCACCAGATTATTAGCAGTTTCTTTTGACACAAAAACATCTGATTCACTTTTTGTTGAACGTACTGTATGTCTCTCAGCAGTACTTTCCCTTTTAACCCATTCAGTTTTAACAGGAGGTTCCTGTGATCTAGATCCCCTATATGAACTGTGATATCTTCTAGGTTGATAGTGAGATCTCCTAGAATATCTATCCCAAGTATGGTTTTCAGTACCTTGTCTCTGAGCAGTACTTTGGAAAGTACTGTGAGATACTGAAGTTCTTTTCTGATGTGGGTATCTATGATCTGGTGTGAATTTTCTGTGATTAACCCTATTTGAATTAGTCCACACTGGTTTGTGCTCTCTAGGTCTCTGATTGTTAGACTTATTCCTTGAAAACTTGCTTAGATACTCTGAGTGTTTGTCACAATCTTTGATTAAGTGAGTAGGACTATAACACACAAAACACAGTTTTTGACCCATATGACCAAAGTGATTTCTTCTATGTCTATGCCCAAAACTATTTTGCCTTCTTGATGACTGATAAAATCTGTTTTGACCAAAATTATCCCAAAAAGGTTTAGCAGTACTGTTTTGAAAAGGTTTTGAAGAAGGTACTGCTTGTTCAACAGTACTTTGATTTAAAGGTACTGCTGGATTTTGAACATTGTTTTCAACAGTTTCTTTGGGTTTCTCAGTCCTAGATTTAGCAACAAGCTTCTTCCTAAACTCTAGACTATCAACACCATAACGAGAAACATCAGGCCTAGAGGGGTGATGACTAATGGGATGAGGAACAGCATGATAACCATTGTCTTTCTTATATTCAGGAGGAGGTTCACTTATTGAGCCCTCATTACTAGATGAATCTACATAGTTAATGAGCTCATCATCACTAGTGTTTATGTCCTCAAAAACACCATCATCCTGATCACTAGATTGGTTTTCATCTACATTACTAAAGTCCATTCCAAATCCTAAGCCTGTTCTAATGTAAGCCCTTCTCTGTTTTTCAACATAAGCAACATGGGACAAACCAGACTCTCCCCAAGCAGCAAACTTAGCTAACAAATCATCTCTTTCCTTAGTTAATTTCTCAATTTCAGCAATTTTACAGTTTAGTTTCCATTCACTAAGTTTTAACTGGTAATCCTGTTGTTCATACTTTTCAGCCCAAGCCATTTCATTATTTTCATGTGTTATGATTTTAGCTTCTATAGACTCTAAAGTGATTTGGTAACCTGCTACCTCAGACCTAGCCCTAATACAATTATCTCTTTCAATCACATAACTGTTAAGCAATTTTTGATAAAACTCATAACAGTTTGAGCATACCTCAGAGATAGGAGACTGAGTTGGTGAAGTAGCCACCATAGCAAGAAGAACAGGATCATCTTCACTTTCCCTGCTCCAATCAAATCTTCCAAAGCCATCATCAGATTCCAAAGCAGCATGTTCAGATTCTTCATCAAAAGCAGTGCTCCAGTCCAATGCTTCCACTGTGTCTTTAATTGCATCTTCCACTGCTACCATACAGTAAGTCACTGGTTCATCATCGAACTCTTCACTCCAGTCCACTTCTGATAACTTCTCTTGAGCAACCAAAGCTTTTGTTTCAGTTATTGGAATTTCCTTGAGCTCAAGTTTAGGCTTCTCAGATGCTCTGTTTGCTTGATACTTAGCAAACCTGCACTCCCTTGCAAAGTGACCAGTCTTTTGACAATTGAAGCATTCAATTTTAGATTTGTCAAAAGTTATTCCTTGTTTGGGTTTGAAATCAATATTTTTGCCTGTCTTCTTCATGTACTTTTTGATTCTTGCAGTGATCAAAGCAACTTGCCACCTGATATCAATTTCCTCAAGTGCATCTTCTTCGATTTGTGCTAGATCCTCTTCATAAGTGACAGGTAAGCTTGCTTGTTGTGCAAAGAAGGAGCACACAACTTCATCTGAGTTCAAAGTGGTAGATGGTGGGGCCTGCTGAGCATATGATGGGGGATTGTAAACAGCAGTACTTTGAGAAACAGTACTTTGAGGAGAAGCAGTACTTTTGAAAGTACTACTCTTCTTTTCAGATGATAGAAAAGCAATACTGTGAGATTTGGAACTGGGTTGACCACTCATCTCATGTTCATACACCTTCAATTGATGATAGAGATCATCAAAGTCCATAACATCCAATCCTTGTTGTCCTCTGATCATAGTAGCAATCACATGCCATGTAGATGGCAAACTCCTTAGAAACTTCAAATTAGCATCCTCAACTGATACTTGTGCCTTGTATAATTCCAACATGTTGAGGAGATTCTGAAACCTATCATATGCAGCATCAAGACTCTCTCTTTCTCCAACTGTGAAAGTTTCAAACTGTTGTTTCAGCAAGTTTCTGTACATCTTCTTAGAGGCTTCATTCCCTCCAAATCTGGTCTTGAGAGCAGCCCAGAGCTGCTTAGCATCTTTAGCATCATGAAATTTAAGAAGATGACCATCTGGAATGGCAGACAAGAGAATGTTAAGAGCCTTGTCTTGATTCCTTAGGGTTGCTGCTGGTAAAACTGCTTTTGGTGCTAGAGGTTGTCCAGCAACTTGAATGGGTTCTTGAGGAACTTCATTCCCATTCACAATTACATTCCACAGAGCATGGTCTGTAATGGCAATATACTGCCTCATCTTCATGCACCAGAGATCATATTCTCCCTTCTTGATAATTGGAATTCTGAGTGAGGTGATTGAGGGTTGTGGAACAGCTTCAGTCGACATCTTGAAAATTGTAGGGTTTCTTCCTAGTCAGAGTTTCCACACAACTAATACTCTAATAATATTAGACGTTTATAGGAACACGTCTACTAACTAAACTAATAACCTAGGCGTCTACAATGAACCATACGCCTAGGACACACTAATCTAAAACCAATACCCTAGACGTTCTCCCCTAACGTCTAGGCTAAACACACACCTTTTAGTCGACTACATTATTGGAAGACTTAATTAAAAACCTACACCTATGTCCTCTTTATATACTAGAGAATAAGGACTAAATAATAAAACTTTCATTGCAAGCAAGCCCTTCCATCTTTTAGTAGGTTTCCTTCTTGTCATATTAAGTCCCTCTTGTTTCATTCTTTTTGTCTTTATCAACTCAAACTTGTAATTCCCAACAATCTTCCCCTAGTTGATAATGACAAAACCATTCTTGAACGAACTTCCCTAGACGAAGTAGAGAAATTGAGATCAGGGATCTCACCATGAATTGCACAAGTATGTCTTCCTTTGTCTTCCCCTTAATCCATGCCATGTCACTCAAACATCTCTTCCCCTTTTTGTTATTATCTAAATAGGGAACGTATGCTAATAATGATCTTGACCACCATGAACCAATATCATACTTCCAATCTAAGACTTCCAATGCTTCAAATCGCCCACCATTACGCATCATAAGAAAAATGGATCCAAAACAGTAGAAAACTCCAACTAGCAGTAGTAATAATGATCAACAGTAGTAAAAATCAAACACTTCCCCTTGAGTGATGCATGTAGATGGTTAAAATTTTAACAATAAGCTTCTCCTAAAAACCATATGTTAACCATCTTCTTGATTCTTCAAAATCTGTAGGCTTTATGTAATGATCACTTGTGAAGAACACCAAATATAACAAACTTGATGAAGAAGTAGAATTTCCCAAACTTATGTCTTAAATCTTTACTATCCACGGAACTCCATACTTATACGGACAAAATATAAGTAGACCGCAATCCCTTGAAAAGAATCCTCAACTAGTATGAGACACTGAGCACTACAATGTAACTCCTTTAAGTGATAGACAATGTGTGCATAGAGCATCATAAGAAAAATCACACATTGCTAGATTCAACAAGCTGGATGATAAGAACACAAACCAAGCAATTCCACTTCACCTTCAAATAAGTGATAAATAATCCTCTTCGTAATCAATTCTTCAATAAATCTCAAAAACTAGCCTTTTTTAAATCCTTTTAAGAACAAATCACCAAACTCCTTATGTGTGTGAACAATAACCTGTGTGTGTGTCGTCCAAAAATTCATAACAATCTTTATGCTCGACTTCCCCTTAATTCCAAAACTACTCGAGAACTAAAAATCCTTCATCGTCCATATCAAATGGTATATTCCCATGTGCACTTCTATTTTAACAGAATATAAATGCAATCACCAGTACATGAATAAATACGAATTAATTCGTATGTTGGCCCCACTTTATTACCTCGTGATATCATATACTCCGTACGAAACACCAAATATAATCAATTTGCAAAACTGAATTGGTAACTCATCTGGGACCCACGATCCAACAATATGAATCATTGGTACCATTATTAAAGGATTGGCCATGTCATAGCGTAGATACCATTAACTTCGTGTGTATATAAAATTGGTAACAGTAAAAGTACTTCTTCATTGGGATCAAGCAATTTCTCAAATAAAAATAATCATCCCATCATGAATAATATAACGAGCAGCATCAATAATTCGACAAAACCACACGATATTAAAAATTTACCTCACCAACCCCCATGATCCACAATCCACGTGCTATATGAGAAACAATAGTTTAATATATGATCCATGTGATTCTTGATACAAGCTTATAGGTTCCATCGTGATAGCCAATAATATTTGAACATCAGTCCCATGCGTTTTGGATTCTTCGAACAGTAGCCCATCAATTAATCAGTACCGACAAAATCAATTAATTTAGTACGAGATTGTATAGCATGCTTCCACTGACCAATAATAATATTAATAGTACAAGGTTTGTACGACATCAATTTATTATGTACAGTAGCATAAAGAAAACGTGTACCCAACTCAGTACCAAATATGTCGATCGTATAACTTTTTCAAAGATGTCATCCTCAAAACTTTTGTCAACCAATTATTTGAGTTTAATATAATCGACCCAACGATCTGCTTGCTTCTTCGACAATCAAAACCTTGTGATTCCCTATATCAAGAGCTCCCCGCTCTGATACCACTTGTTGGATCGATATACTTTAATCAAACTAAACTAGCTTGTTAAGGTTTAATAACCTCGGATAAATCCTAAGTTATTAACAAAGAAACACTGAGCAATCTTTATCAAGTACGCGGAATTTACTTAACAAAGCTAAGAAGAAAAACTTTATTAATAAACTCTAAATCTGCTTATTATGCAGATACTCTAATA
>BPTQ01000007.1:344562883-344693128 GCA_019973895.1 Chrysanthemum seticuspe | reverse complement strand
TAGCGGGTCAAAACCTAGAAGCAATGCAAAGAAGGATAGGATTACGCAAACTAAAAGTGTTAATGATAAGGAAGTGAAAGAACACCATAGGGACAAGAAGTTTGATTTGAACAAAAAGAATCGTGTTAGTTCTAGTATTAGCTCTAAGCTTACTGAAATTAATTCGAGGCCTCATGCTGTCTGCAAAACATGTAAAAAATGTTTGTTTTCTGGTAATCATGATAAATGTGATGTGTTATTTCTGAGGTCTAAGATTCATAACCCAATTAAGAAAGTTTGGAGAGCGAAACAGATTAAGCAATCCTGGAAACCTACAGGGAATGTGTTTACAAATGTAGGATTTCAGTGGAAGCCCACAGGTCGAATATTAACTCATGGCAAACCTTACCCCTTAGCTAGATCCACTATGCCTAGAATAGTGCCTGTTAAGGTTTGGAAGCCAACTGGTAGAATAATCCCATTAAGCACAAAAGGTCATTTGACTAAGTCTGATGCTTCTACTAGTTCAGCTCCAGTTGATAATGCCATTGCATCTAGGGTTTCTGCTGATTCAAAGATTGTTTGTGCTAACCAAAAGGAACCCATCAGCACGTGGGGATCCAATGTTTCCAATTCTCTGTCTTCGTCTGTTGTCCAAAGCAGGTCGTACAAATCGTCCCTTGGTATTTGGATTCGGGCGGCTCTAAACATATGATTGGGCTCTTAACAATGACGTCTGTTCAAATCAGTTCAGGCCTCGTACTTCATCATTATGGTGTCTGCAGATAACACTTCAGGCCCCGTTCTTCAAAGAAAAGAAAAGTGTACACTCTTCTGTGCGCTTTATCTTCAGCTTAAGAGAAATTCTCTCATGAATGGCCATACTCATCTACATTCTTCATCAACAAGCTTCATGTCTTTCCACGCTCATTCAATCATCAAGTGGATCTATGTTCATTGGTGTCTACTCTTATTAACTTGTTAAATCAAAAATGGCAACTTCGGATGCAATTTTTGAGGGGGAGAAGAGTGAATATACTACATGATGATGGATGTTTGAATAATGGTTATACGACTTAATTTTTGATGATGATGAGTGTATATTCTTTTTGATGAAGAGTGAATATACTAAGGATAACTGGGATTCATTGTTTTGATTTTTGATGACTCTCCTCCAACGCCTAATGCTTCACTTACTAAGGATAATTGGGAATCAATGTTTGGGATTCATTGATTTTCAAAGATATGTTTGATGAGTACTTTCAACCTTCGACGAATGTTGATCATCCAGCTTCTGAAGCTCATGCCCCGGTTTCTATTGATTCAACTGGTTCACCATCTAAGAAGTACTTCTTGGAATTCTCAAGAAACCTTATCTCCAGTTATTTCACAAGGCGTTTATAATGACTATCATGATATTGTAAGTTGCACTATTGAATAATGATCTGCTCTTTGGTATTCCTGTGCCAAATCTTCACGGATTGTTGTTCATGGATAATGATCCGCTCTTTGGTATTCCTTTGCCAAATCTTTACGGATTATTGTTCCTCTCATTGTGCACGCTATAAATCAACCACATGAACATTAAGGAAAATGACTACCTCATTCGCTCGAAGACATTTGTGGTGAATCTTCCAGATCAGTCTCTACATGTATACCTTTAGGAAGAATGCATTAATGTCGAGAAATCATTTGTTCCGGTTCATTCAGTGGATCGACGTACATCTGATTGTACGTTTATTCACGTGTTGGGCATTTGACACAAGCTGATTGCTTCGGAGTTAATCAATTATCACTTATTTGAGATTGAAGTTAAAATTCACAAAGGCGAGCTTAAGATGCAAATGCATGGAATTCTTCTTCAGTTTCAAGTTTGGTATATCAGGTTTTCTTTATCAGTGGTCACTTCAAATTGTCTACATATGGGTTGATAAAGATAGTCAGAGAGAGTTTCTATCGCAGTGGTCCTATGGCTCTTGGACACTCCAGTTCAGGACCCGCACTTCAAGACAGTCCCATTGGTTCATCTCTTGTTCCAAACTCTACTCAAGAAACTCCATATGTACCTCCATCTGAAGATGATGTAAAGAAATTGTTTGATCCTATGTTTGATGAACTGTATGATTCAATTACTAATGAGGTGATGATCCCCACAACAGAGGATGCTCATATTCCAGTGAATGAAGTCAATCCCTCAGTCTCAATATCTTTAAGTCATGAAGCACCCGCTGCTGATCCATCAGTCTCATCAACAAATCATCATTCTTCAAATATACATCATGGAAATGTTTCTGGCATCAATAATGAAGTTAATCCCTTTGCAACTCCTGAAGATGCTCCATTTGAAAACATATTTGCTACTCCTGAATCATCATCAGAACCATCTTCTTCAGGAGACATCGACTCAGCTACCTCAGCTCCTCAACAACTGCCACATGAACACCTAAGAAAATGGACTCACGATCACCCCTTAGACAACATCATTGGAAATCCCTCTCGTCCTGTATCAACACGGAAACAACTCACAACCGATGCCTTATGGTGTTTCTTCAACTCCGTACTATCTAAGATCGAACCAAAAGATGTTAAAACCGCCATGAATGAAGACAGCTGGTTCAATGCCATGCAAGATGAAATTCATGAGTTTGATCGACTTGATGTATGGGAGTTAGTACCTGCTCCAGACTGTGCTATGATTATAGCCCTGAAATGGATCTTCAAAGTGAAACTTGATGAGCATGGTGATGTGTTGAAGAACAAGGCTCGATTAGTTGCTAAAGGATATCATCAAGAGGAGGGTATAGACTTTGAAGAATCTTTTGCTCCAGTTGCTCGAATCGAGGCAATCAGAATCTTTCTGGCTAATGCTGCAAGTAAGAACATGGTGGTTTATCAGATGGATGTAAAGACGGCATTTCTGAACGGAGATCTTAAAGAAGTCGTCTACGTCAGCCAACCTGAAGGATTTGTGAATCAAGAGCATCCTACTCACGTTTATCGTTTGAAGAAGGCTCTTTACGGTTTAAAGCAAGCTCCAAGGGCATGGTATGATACACTGTCAAAGTTTCTTCTATCAACCGGATTCAGCAAAGGAGCAGTTGATCCTACATTGTTCACCAGGAAGTCAGGCAAACATTTAACTCATGTTCAAATTTATGTTGATGATATTATTTTTGCCTCGACTGACCCAATGGAATGTGATCGTTTTTCTAATGAAATGAGTTCAAAGTTTCAAATGTCAATGATGGGACAAATGTCATTTTTCTTGGGATTACAAATTTCACAAAGTCCCGGAGGCATTTTCATAAATCAATCTAAATATGCAACAGAGATTTTAAAGAAATTTGGATTTGATTCAAGTGACCCTGTTGACACCCCCATGATTGATCGAACCAAACTAGATGAGGACCACTCAGGGATCATGATTGACCAGACGAAATATCGTAGTATGATTGGATCCCTGATGTATCTCACTGCTAGTAGACCAGACATCTTGTTCGCTGTTTGCATGTGTGCTAGATACCAGGCTAAGCCTACTAAAAGGCACCTTGAAGCAGTTAAACGGGTCTTTCGGTATCTCCAAGGAACCATCAATATGGGTCTTTGGTACCCAAAGGACACCGGTATGTCACTAACGGCCTATGCAGATGCTGATCATGCAGGTTGTCAAGATACACGTCGAAGTATATCTGGAGGTGCTCAGTTTTTGGGTGATAAGCTTGTGAGCTGGTCTTCAAAGAAGCAAATGAGTACTTCTATTTCCTCTACAGAGGCTGAATACATAGCCATGTCATCTTGTTGTGCTCAAATCCTATGGATGAGATCTCAATTATCTGACTATGGCTTTGAATTCAACAAAATCCCTCTGTACTGTGATAATAAAAGTGCTATTGCTCTCTCATGCAACAACGTTCAACACTCAAGAGCAAAGCATATCGACATTCGACATCATTTCATCAGGGAACAAGTGGAAAAAGGTGTGGTGGAACTATATTTTGTGAGGTCTGAATATCAGTTAGCGGACATCTTCACCAAAGCTCTTCCAAGAGAACGTTTTGAGTTTATTCTTCCACGTCTTGGTTTGAAAAGCCTTCAACCAGAAACTCTCAAACGTCTTCAGGAGGAAGACGAGGAGTAAAGGTCTATCTTCATCTATCTCTTGTAAATATTTATTTGAAAAATAAAATACAAAATTATAAAACTTTCAAAATCCATAAAAAATTTGAAAAATTCGAAAAATCTTCAAAAAATATTGTCATTTTGTCACGTTTTTTTTTCTGGTTCGATAATATCTACGGTCCTTGTGCTGTCATTCAATGAATGACACGGGACTTTAGATGTTGTTCGAATTAAAAATATATATATATATATATATATATATATATATATATATATATATATATATATATATATATATATATATATATATATATATATATATATATATATATATTTTTGGGAGAAAGAGAAAAAATGGTTTATTGTCATTTTCAGGCAATAATCCGGTTTTAAAAGAAAGAACAGAGCCATGTTTTATTATGTTTTCAAAATTCCATGCTCTGATTCTATAAACATTTATCTGCTGAAAACTAAATGCGCTGAAAAATAACTCGATCTCTATTTTTGATAATCATCAGGACTTATTTGTCAAAATTTCTATCTCTCAATCAACAACCTATGTCATTGATTGAGGGGGAGAATGATTTCAATTAAATTAAAAAGTTATTTGGCATTAAATTGTTTTCAAAAGATGTACATGCATGTTTTATCAATGGAGTTTAAAATCTTAAAATCCGATCAAATCAGTTCAAACGCTTTCATAATCAAGTCACAATTCTCCTTAAAAGCTTTCAAAATCAATTTAAATCAATAAGAGATCACAAATCTCAAATGATTTGATAATTGTGATCGGGGGAGAATGTGTGATTTAAACTGGATTTAAACTGATATTTAGGAAAATGGTTTTATAAGGATGTACATGCTATCTTGCCCACATGTGACAAACGATTTCAAATTTTCCATGCACATGTTGAGGGGGAGCATCTATCTTAAACCTATGATCTGAAATGTGATCAACGTTTCTCAATGTGCAAGTTCCCTCTAGTATGTGCAAAACTCTTTTCAAACCTCGAGGCACATATTGAGGGGGAGCAAATTTATGGAAACCTCATCCTTCCCGGAAATGCTATATCTACTTGATTTGATGTGGGAAGTGATGTTGATATCTTTTAGAAAATGGTAATTAAAGAAGTTAATTCTTTCTCTTGCCTCCGTGTGCGAAACATTTTTCAAATACTTGATGCACATGTTGAGGGGGAGTTCTCGTTCTAGAAATATAAAAAACAATTCAGGTACAAAATGCTTTGATAATATATCACAAGTATCTGAATTGATTTTCAAATGGTTTCTATTGGATCCAATGGCAGATGAACAATACCAAATAGACCGACCAACTTTACTTTAATGTACGGTGATATAAGGATGATAAGGTTAGGTATTGGTTCCCATGATCCGCCAGAACCGGAGGGATCTATCCAGGGACAATCCACTAGTTAGTGTAGAAGTCCTTAGGTATGATGATAAAAGGAGAAAAATGAGATAAGGGAAGAGTGCGGACTAAGACTGAGCTAGTACTGGAATAAACTCAACAAGGTTCTAGTTATGAAGTCTCGGTAAGCACTGAAGTGGTTGAAGAATTAAAAAGAATTGAATGAGAAAAGGGTGAAAACAAATAGCCCTCCATTTATTCAACCTTAGGGCAGAAACCGGGTTCACTTCATATGCTACTGATGGTAACATCGGTATTGAAGACAAGACGTCATGGACCCAGTGACGCACTGCACTTCATCTTTCCAAACCACTCAGGTTCCTCTTAAAAGGACTTGTTTCATTCTCACGGGGAACTGACATTATCTATCGACTTTCTCTTAGAGATTGTTGATATTGAAGAAGGAGACCCTCTCCCTAGTCTCCGGCATAGGATCCAAATATGTACAAATTGAGTCTAGAGCCACGAGATCATCAATAAATCTCATTAGGACACTTTCAATGAAGACTCTCTATTTCACACAATGTGGAAAGAGAGATTATATCTTGAGTCCTACGCATTATCCTTGTGGTATTGCCAGAACATCTGAGTGATGTGTTTACACACTCACAATGAAGATGGAAAGCCTTCTGGAGCCAACATCAAACAAGCTCCTGGTAGGTGGCATGTGAGATCTATTATATGGATCAACCATGTGACAACTGAACAGAAACAATGGGGCGATTCAATTTCTTGAATCAATCCTGGTTCAGGTTAGGGATTGACGGATACCTTTGAAAAACCGGTCTTTGTGCTTAACAACTCTTTTCTTTAGCATATCGACCGTGTACTCATTTTTCAAACCAAAAGGTGTTTTTATGATTGATAATTGATTTTTCAATAAAACCTTCGTTGTATTGCAAAAACAATTTCTATTAAGCAATACACAATTGCTTTTCAAATCTCTTTTCATCAATCAGTGGACTTAAAATTCGCTGGTTCACTCACTCCGTGTTATCTTCTTTGAGATGTTCCGGTTTGAGAACAGCTAGAGCAGCTGCGAAACCCTGTCAAGGAAATTCTTCGGAATTATACCTGATCACAGGCAGTACATGTACTGATCAACGGGGAACCGTGGGCCGTGTACCTCAATTCAACGAAAGTGATCAAAGACACTTTCGTGCGATTTATTGCTAACTGTTGTATGCAGGTACGCCCGACGTTTGCAGCTGATCAGTATGATGCGGTCAATCCATAGCCGCATGCTCACCTAACACATTCATCTCGAAAGAAATCATGATTAGTGCATCAATGACTCTGATATTTTCACTCCATGCTTCTGCTACGCTGCTGCCAATATCATGAATCAACTAAAGCTTCCGCTACTCTGATGAGAAGATATCATGATCCAGAATGTGAGCATGTCGGTCCCAAAGTCACAACGCCACAATGGATGTCTCAGAGATTTTTGATTGCTGATGATCTCAAAAGATGGCTCAAAATTATTTTCACGTGGATCAGTAAAAGACCTCCACTTGCAATATCCAAACATGCAATGTGAAGAATCAAAGACTACGAGCTTAGGAGCAAAAGACTACATCAAGAATGCAAGATCAATTGTTAATGTATTATCTAGTTGTATTCAATGTAATTTTGGTACATGATTGAGGTGACCTCCCTTAGGGGGAGATTGTTAGGAATTAGAAATTCCAGGTGTTAAAGAGTTGGTCACCTCAAGTATATGTAATCGTTAGAAAGCTCGTAGTCGTAGTTCTTTTAAGTTAAGTAGTATTTAGTTAAGTAACACCATAGAGGACGGACGGGTCTTTACCCACTGTATGCCTGATCCACAGCCCAAAGTGTGGCGATTTATGTAAGACTATAAATACTCTCTACCTTCCAAGGTAGAGAGTTGGAGCTCATAATAATATCTTTCACTTTCTCTCACTAAGTTCCCTAAACCTCTAACTTTCTCTCTCTAGAATTCCATCTATATGCTACTTTGTGTTATGGTTTGATGTGTATGTGAAAAGTTATATCTTACAAAATAGTTTAAAACCAAGTTTTAATTGGTAAAGCTATTCAACCCCCTTCTAGTTTTCCACATAACCATTTAATTTTCACTGAAAACTAGGATCCAAATTGACATAGTTTCATCACATCAGTTGACCTGCTAGTAATGAAATTATTCAAAATGGTACGAGTCGAACCTCAATTGCCAATTTTCAAATTGCAACTCCTAGATTTATGGGGTTTACATTTAGCCAATTTCAATTGCCATGTAAACATGTTTTATCCTCATCTTATGCCTTAACTAAATTAAGTTGCTAGTTCTCACCGCCTAACTCAATTAAGTTGTCCAATTTAAGAAACTGCAAAATTATTCATGCCCGTTCTCACGTCACGTGGATATTTTACCCTTTGATTACGATCTAAATCACGTTCTCACGCAAATAAAAGGTAATCTCAGGTGTTTCCATTTCATTGGATGGTATACAACTTAAATTAAGGATAATAATTTTGAGTTTTGGTGTCAAATCAAATATGTACAAAGATGTCATGCATTCATCTTCGTAGCATAAGTTTTTATTAAAACAGTTATATCCTTGTTTTAACGTTTAAGCTTTTCATCATCAAACTTTAATAGAGGTATTGGTAAACCAATTAAAGAATTACCTTTAATTAGCACTATATCCTACTGCTGCATGAGTCATAAGACCTAAGTTATTCGGATAATTACCACAAGTGGCGAGTAGAATTTAAGGTCAATTCACCCTTAAGATTTTTTGCACATTACATAGGAATAATTGGTGGCTCCATTAAGACGCACAAACGAGCGGAAAATTAGGTCATGCGAAGCATATTACATACCCTCTTCTTTAAGGTCACAATTTAATGCATACCAACCTTATACCCATCACACAGTTTGTCAATAATGGGTGAGCCGTTCTAACTATTTTGTGCATAAACATCAATCAATTAAACGATTACGATTACTATGCTTAAAAAAACACATGTTTCACCATTGTTTAGATCAGTTTATTTTTCTTATGAAAATACCCTTGTCACACAAAACAAACAAGCAAGTATTTAAAAAAAATAGATATATAAACAATGAATACATAACTTAACAATTAATCATGCATACCAAATAGTCACAAGCAAACTTTTTGATAAATCCTATTAATAATCAATTCTAGATCTGTCAATATGTATATATCTAATTAAGACTTTCACCCATTTTCATCTATGTACAAGGTGAGCCACATGCATCGATTCATCGATTGCGTAAGTTAAAATTAAACATATACCACTTAGCGCATAATTGATTGAGTAATAATGATTGAGGTCTTCCCCAATTTTAGATCTATCAAAATTAGTGTATATCACTTAACTAAGTAAAGCATACAATAAAAGCAAATCCATAACAAAACATGCATGTATTTATCATGGACATAACTTACACTTAACAATTAATGTAATTAAACAAGAGTTACGCAATTTAATGCACATAAAATTGCATGCAACCTAGGGTTTTCTTATCTATTTAAAAACAAAAGTTTACAAAACCCTAATTAGGGCACAAAAAAGCCCCTCCCCCTAAAAATTAGGGTTTAGGTTTTGCAAACCCTAGATCTACACATACAATTAATAACACAATACAATTTATTTGTTTTATGCATTTCAGTAATTAATTACTCATTATACAAGGCTCGTGATGCTACTGTTGAGGTTAAGATACATGATATACAAATAATAACATGTAGACATCACAGAGTACACAGCGGAAGACTTAGAACATAATAGTAATTAACTAACTGAAAATAAAAGCGTAACATACCTCTTGCAATTTGGTTAGATCTCTTGAACAAAGAAGATGAAGTGGTTTAAAGAGTTGTCCCTTACCGTTTTACAACTCAAACCAATTGGTGTAAGAATAATGTCTTACCACCACAGTTTTGTACACACGAATTAACCACGAATCAAAGCGATTGCTAGATCTAACACAAGTCCTTATTTTATGAAAAACAAAACCAAAACACCCTATGGAGGGTGGTTCGGCTGAACAAAAGTAAAAGAGGAAGAGGGAGAGATCTAGGGTTAATTCAATGCACAAAGTTCATCTTAAACCTTAACCCTAGACCTTCTATATATAGTGAGAAAATAACTTGGGAAAAATCTAGGGTTTGGGCTTGGGAATACCCCCTTTGGCTGGCCACATAGAGGAGCAAAAGGGACAACCCGAATCTTTTCCTTTATTAAGTTATTAACCATATATTCTCTCCCTTTTAACATTTAACGGTCGTTAGTCATTTCCGTTAAATACTTAACGATCGTTAGATGAACTTTTGTGTAATAATTAATAATAATCATTAACATTAGTTATTAACTTTAATTCTCATTCGCTAATGTGTGCAATCCCGTGGTCACGAGTTCGAATCCAGACATGCACGGTTTTATAAATATATACATATTCTAACAAAACTTGTTGTTCCAAGGTTGGATGTTTTTAAGCAGTCATGCATAGACTTGTTACAAAGGACGATGTTCGTGGTCTGTTGACGGTTCTAGTACCAATACGGTGTGTAGAGCACCTAGGTACTTTATTTTAATGACGGGAAAGCGTGTTTTTACTTTGTAATCATTTGGATCGCACTCGTTTGAGGATGATTCTTCTTGTATATTATAGAAAAAAATAAAGGGGTAGTTGATTGTGTTTAAACTGTGGTGTTAATCCATGGTACTAGAGCTCTCAATTAAGAGCTCTTGATTCAGGGGTTTTAAAAGATTTTGGGGATATTACGATTTTTCAAATGATATGTGATTCTTGAAAGATTGTAGTGATTTAATCGGTTTAAAATTGTTTTATGGTTGGTTAATTTTTTAGATCTTGTTTTTAGGGTTTTTATCTTGAAACCTTAATTTGTGTTTTCATTGTTCTAGTGTTTTAGATCACTGATTTAGGCATTTTAATCGGTTGATTCACGGTAACATGAGGTTAATTGGAAAATTAAAGGTTTGTTCTTGAAAACCCTAATTTTAGTGATTTGAGGATTTTGCTATTGGAGTGGTTTATTGGCTTCTTGGGGTTCAATGATTACTCTATACTAAGGTGGTGTTTTTTTTAAGAGGCTTTGAATCTGAATCTGAACTGCACATCTGAATCTGAATCTGAATCTGAGGCGTAAATGTCTGAATTTGACCGCATTTGAACGGGAAAAAAACTCATGTTTGAACCACACATTTGCTTGCTCGTACTAAATTTTTTTTTGGTTATTTTTGTGTCAACAAGAGGCAAACAAGAGGTATTAAGACACACCTCTCAGGTCTAGACCATTAAGATCTTACTGCCTCTGACTGCGTCTGAAAGAAAAAACAAACAAACGGTCCGAATGATCAAAATGTCTGACCGCGTCTGAACGAGTCAGATTAAGAGGCAGTTTTCAAAAAACAAACACCACATAAGTGAATCTAGAGTTTGATTCATAATCTACCATAGACTAAGTGAATCTATAGTGATTGTAATTGGTTCTTGTTTTTTCCACTTTGTTTATTACAGTATAAGTACTCTATAGTTCTTGAAATTTCTGAACATTTGAGTTAACACACTGATTGACACTCTGGATATCTTGACCTACTTTCTTGAGAAGCAAGAAATCCTGCTCTGTCCATAGTTGGGTGTGTAACTTTGTGTTACATACTGATTTGGGGTGTGTGTGATTTTACTCTTTGCACTTTTATTTTGGTTTATTGGTCTAGATTGCTTGAGGAGGATTTTGGTCAGTCTTGGAAGTTGTTGGGTATTGTTCAATTGGTGGCTATTTGTGATTGCTAGTGTGAATGGTATTTGTTTATCTATTTTGTTTGTTTAGTTTTCTATATGTTTGTATCTTTTGTATGCTATCATGACTTGGGGTGTTGGTGGTAGTGGTACAGTTGATGTTGTTTTAAGTAGTAATCTTGATGTTGGTAACTTTACACTTGCAAACTAATTATAATAATAATAATGGTTTATTGATTAATGTCAAACTTACTGGTTATAAAAATTAGAGAGTATGGGCCACTGCTATGAAAATTGCATTAGAAGCTAGAAATAAAATAGGATTTGTTGATGGAACTTGTGTTAAATCTACTTATGCTACTAGTGTTCATTTGACTAATCAGTGAGAAAGATGTAATGTTGTGGTCTTGTCTTGGTTGTTGAGTAGTAGTTATGAAGATTTATATCTAAGTCATGGTTTTTCTAAGAATGCTGCTAAATATTAGAAATGATTAAAAGAAACGTCAAACTTGATGGGTCTATTATGTTCAATCTTATGCATAAAATTAATGGGTTAAAAAAATGGTCTGCCTGTTGCTAAATACCATCATAAGTTGAGTTCTCTGTGGAGAGAATTTGATATTCTTATCAAGTAGACACTCTGCATCTAAGAGTCTAAAACTGAACTGGGTAAACATAATCAGTTAATGAAACTAATGCAATTTCGTATAGGTTTAGATGATGTTTAATAACCTATTAGGAGTTCTTAGTTGACTTAGACTGAATTACCTGATGTGAAAGATGCCTTTGTGATTGTTTGTAGAGAAGATTCTCACAGGGGTGTTGGGAAGTCTTCTAGAGTTCAAAAATATTAGGTTTCATCTTTTGTTGCTAAAACATTTCAACATAATAATCAGTCTAGAAACAATAACAATTTTGGTAACAGCATAAACAAAAACAGTTTTAATAACAATAACAAAAATCAGAACAATTCTAATCAGTACAATTCTTTGAGTTACAAGAATTGTAGGATGAAAGGTCATATTATTGATAGATTTTGAACTTATTGGTTACCCTGCAGCCTTTATAAAGAACACAAAATTTCAAATAATAATAAAGGTAATTTAAGTAATCATGTTGATGTTTAGAAAAAAAATTCTTCTTTGCCTTTTACTAATGAATAGATTTCAAAGTGGATGAGTCTCATTGGGGATAATTCTAATACTGTATTCATGCCTATACGCAAGCTATTGGTTTCAATTTTTTAATGCAAACGTTTTTTTTTCAATAGTCATTTTTATAAATTATTTTGGGGCTTTTGCATATATATCCTTCCAAAAATGCAAATATACATATATATTCAAAGCATGCATAAAACCATTGTACTATGTGCATAAAAAACTTGTACAAAGGATATATATGCAATTATTCACTTTGGGATATATATATATATATATATATATATATATATATATATATATATATGCATTTTTGCCAATTATTTAATGCAAATATTAAAGTTGATGGTGTCTCATTGAAACAAGTGAAACAATCAAAGACGTTGATTTGATCAATCCAAAATCATCTGTTGAGGAGGTAAACAATCATTGCGCTAATACATTTTATGGTTATTTTATTGGCAAGAGGTTGGTGTTTTCCGTTGTACAACACTTTGTTCATACCATATGGACTAAATATGGCCTTCAATGAATTATGATGAACTCGCAAGGGTTTTTCTTTTTTAAATTCTCTTCGAACAAGAATATGGAGGTTGTGATTCTTAACGAACCTTATATAGATACCTATTATTATCAAAACCTGGTCGACGAGTGTTTGCTTAGCTAAAAATAAGGAAGATACCGGTGTGGGTGAAGTTACATGATGTTCCTATGGCCGCATACATGGGAGATGGGTTAAATATGATCGCATTAAACTGGGTACTCCTATACTTTTGGAATCGTAAACAAATACAATGTGTGAAGAATCATGAGGTAGAAATAGCTATACTCAGGATCTTATTGAATTCAATGCCAAAAATGAATTTAAAGAAGGTTTGGTGGTTGTGATCTCGTTGCTTGATGACATTGGTTACACGAAGATGACAACTGGTGTTGAGTATGAATTGACTCCTCCTAGATGTAATACGTGTAAAATTTTTGGTCACACTAAAAATAAATGCCCGAATAATGTTATTGTTCAACCTAAGGTAGCTCTGAAAGGGAGCCAAAATGATGGGTTTACCGAATTAAAATGCAAAGGATCTAATCCTAAGAAGTTTGATGGTATACATATGGCAAAGTTGAATATCGAGCTGTTGCTAAACCACAAAAGACTAAAAAGCATCTACCTCAAAGGTTAGTACAAAAGAGGCAGCTACATCTAGATAACCAAAAAATAAGGAAGATAATGAGGTGAAAACTACTAATGCATTTGAGGTGTGGTACGAATTGTAAGTGTGAAAAATAGCTAATTAGGAGCCTAGTTCTAATGTGAATGTATCATTGAATGCTGCCAAAACTGTTGATGGCATCGTGAACAGTAACGTGACTAGTGCTCCTAAAGAATGTAGTCATAAGTTTACAAGTACACATGGTAAGACTAAAGAAGGAAATCATGTGGTACCGAGTTTGCATGGTAAGAATGTTGATATTGTGGATGATAGTGGAAGTGACGTAGAAGAAGATGATGATGAAAACGCAAACTTTATGGCCTCAGGGAATGGAAGTGGATATGGGACCAAAGAATTGTATGAACAATGGAAGGAGACAGTGGATGATGATTGTGATACATATGATGATGATGATGATGATGAGTACAATACACATGGTATATCTGAAGATCAACAAGCTTTCTGTGACGCTTAGGATATCAAGATTCATGGTCAAAAAAGTAGTTTTATGTTTGATTTTAGTGAGTCAAATGTAATAGAATTTATAGTAGTTACTTCTTCTATAGAAGTAGATTGCTTGTTTTGTTAGTTTTACCGCCTATGTAACAAGCTGAGATGTGGGATATACCCATATACGTTGTACTTAAACGTTTTTTTTAGAGTGATACATTTACCGGGGAAACCCTTACCCAAATAAAGTTGACGGTGTCAATTATCATTTTGGGTGGATCATTCATTCATGGGCAAACCAACATATTAAGTCAAATACTAAAAATATGCCTAATATAATTGATATTTTAGATTTAAACTTAGTTGTTGGTCATCCTAACGGTACTATTGCTAAAATAAGTTGGTCATCCTAACGGTACTATTGCTAAAATAAGACAAGTTGGAATCTAAGATTAACTGATAACATTGTATTGTTTGATGTGTTGGTTATACTTGAATATTGTGTAAGCCTGTTATCCGTTAATAAGTTGATAAGAGATAGTAAGATGCATGTTGGCTTTAATAGATATGACTGTGTAATTCAGGATTTGAAAAAGGAGAGTGTTCTGGGGACTGGTAATGAGGTTGGAGGCCTTGATGTTTTTAATACTGAAAGTAAGTTAATGGATATTAAAAGTAATAATAGTTTTATGTGCTTCAATGTTTCTAAAGGACTATGGCATAACAGGCTTGGTCATCCATCTGACCAAGTCTAGTCTGTTTTAAAAGACACACTAAGTATCGGTATACCAACTCATGTTATGCCATCTGAGACCTGTCATCATGCTAAACAAATAAGAGAGCCTTTTCCTTTAAATAATCATAAAACCAAAGCTCTTGGTGAGCTTACTCATTTGGATATGTGGGGCTCCTATAGGGTTACCTCTATAGATGGCTTCAGATAATTTCCAACCATTGCTGATAATTATTCTAGAGCTGTTTGGGTTAATATGGCTAAGTATAAAGATGAATTCTATGATAATTTTGTAAGTTTTGTGAAACTTATTACTACTCAGTTTATGAAAATTGTTAACGTCATAAGATCAGATAATGAAAATGAGTTTTCTCCTCTCTTGGCGTAATTGACGAAAATAAACCCTAAAAACATGACAAGACCGTGCCTACTATCCTAACTATTCTGGGCATTTAATTTGATACTTTTTAAACATTACTTGTTGATGATTAAGCCTTCTTAATCCATTGGCAGTTTTTGTTTAATTGGTATGATTAGGGTTCATTAACATTTTGGCTTTTTTATCGAACATGTTTGTTGGGTTTCATGTTCGATTAATATTATTGTTCTTATTCATTTTTTGTCTGCTGCAGGTTGTATACCATGCCACATCTGCTACTAGGGTTCGTATTGTGCTTTAGTGACGTCAAAACCTAATTAGGGTTTGGCTAATCTATTTCGAAGAAAAGAGATTGTTGGTACATCGTGAGTACTATGGGTGTTTGGGTTATTGTTTCTGCTTAATATGTGCATGGTTTGAGAATGAAGAGTGGTTTCTTGGATTCGGGAAGAGGAGGTGAAAAGAAGAAAAAGAAAAATGATGATGCTTTGGTATGCGAGACTGGGGAGAATCGATCTGGGAATGTGACAATTGAGTCATCTTCTATTAGTGCGACAAAAAATGTGGCTACTGTTAACGTTGGTGATCAGCCTTCATGAAGTGATTCTATTAACAAATCTTCGACTAAACATATGGAGCCGATTTGTTTCAATATTTTTAATGTGGGTGATAATGATAATATTCAAACTACTGAACAAGATAAAATGAATGCATGCGGTTCTAGTTTGGATTTTGGTGTTGATCTTGCTTCTAAGATCCGTAAACTAGAAAAGCAATTCCTTGATGGTAAAGCATTTTTTTTTGGGCAAAGATGGAAAACCACTTAAACCTACTATTATTAATAGGAGTGCTACTATGGCTGCGTGTAAGAGTTTTGAAGAGGCAATGAGTGGTGTTGCTTACGCTTATATGCCTTCTGATGACAAGGTAGACAACATATCAGTGACCAAAACTAATGTGGAAGCCCCCTCGTCTTATGCTTCTAAAATCAGCCTTGCATCTTCTACTAAATCTAACTTTCGGCTTATTGAAGAAACGTTACATAATGATGCTGATTATGATGTGGGTTACCTATAGATTCGGTACAAGAGGTGAATGAGCGGATGAAAATTTTGATTTATGGGTATTTTATTGGTAAAAGACTTGCATTTCATGTGGTTGAATGGTTCGTGCGTAACAATTAGGGAAAATATGGGATTCGGAAAGTTACGATGAGCGTGAATGGTTTTTTCTTTTTCAAGTTCTCGCCTATAAAGATGCTGAGTCTATTCTACAGGATGGACCTTGGATGATTCATGGAATTCCTGTCTATCTTAACAAGTGGTCTCGATCGATAAGTCTTCTTAAGGAAGATTTGCCTTGTGTTCCGTCATGTGTGAAGTTTTACGATGTCCCTTTGGTTGCTTATACTCCGGATGGTTTGAGTTTGATTGCTTCTAAAATTGGTACTCCTATGATGCTAGATTCTTATACTAATACCACGTGTTTGGAGTCATGGGGGGGGTAGTAGTTATGAAAGTGCTTTGATAGAAATCAACGCTTCCAATAAATTTCTTGACAATTTAGTTTTGGTTGTTCCAAAACTCGTAGGGGAACGTTATACAAAGGAAACTATTTGCATTGAATACGAGTGGGAACCACCTTGGTGTAGTACTTGTTTGCACTATGGTTATTTGAATGATGATTATCGTAAAGCCACTCCAAAATGTGTGGTGAATGGGATGGGTAAAAGTAAAGACATTCATAATGGTGTATCTAAGAAGCTGTCTAATGATGGATTTACTGTTGTGAAGTGGAAAGGTGGTAATACTAAGAATTTCAATGCTATTCAAATGAACAAATTTGAGTATTGAATGGTTGCTCCTAAGGATACCAAGACGTCTCCTACTAAAGATAACACAAAAGAGGCACCCACATCTGCTGCGAAAGTGGCGAACATTTCAACCAACGTGGCATCTACTTCTAAATAACCTACAAAATATCGTAATCTGGTTAGTAATTCTAATGCATTTGTTTCTCTTGATGAGATAGATGATTCTACTATGGAAAATCTTCAACTAAGTGGTAATTCCAATACACATATTGTTGATTGGATGAAGGTGCTACTGCTAATGTAGCATCTAGTGGTAATGTTGCTACTAAAGTTGATGGAGGACAAGTGGAAAATTATGAAAACATACCTAGTTCATTCAATGATGCTCCTTCTTCAAAGAGGTTAAACATGGAAAACAGGCTGGTAATTCATTTTCTAAGGTTGGAAATTTGGTTATTTCGGATATTGATAGTGATGATGATGAAGTTCTTGAGGACTACAATGAAACCACAAGTTTTAGTGAAGTGGGCATGAAAAGCTTACTAGAGCAGTGGAAAGAGGGCACCTATGACCAAAACCCTTATGATGATGATAAGTTTGATGATTGTGGTCTGACTGATGCACAATTGAAGTTTTCTGATGCATATGACATTATTCTCCGTGGTTAGCTTAGATAGGTTGTTATTTTTTATTTTGCATACGTATGTCATGTCATTTCTTATGCTAGTTTAGGTCTAAAGCACTGCAGGCGCTTCTATTTTGTATTTTTGGGCTGAGGTGTGGGACTCACCCACATCTGTTGTACTTAATTGTTTTTTTGGAGTAACAATATTTTACCGGGGGTAACCCTTTTACCAAAAAAATGACATAATTTTTAAAAAACAATGGTATCATTCATCAGACTACTTGTGCCTACACACCTTAGCAAAATGGGGTTGCTGAGAAGAAACATAGACATCTGCTCAACGTAGATAGAAGTCTTATGTTTCTCAGGAGGAATTCCTTTGTGTTTTTTGTCTGAATACATTCTAACTGCTACATATTTGATTAACAATCTACGCTCTTCAATGTTGAATGAAAAATCACCCTTTTGTATGTTGTATGGTAAAGAACCATCTCTCTGCCACATAAGAAGTTTTGGTTGTCTGTGTTTTGCAAGAATTTTAAATAATCAGGATAAGTTTTCATAGGGGTCTGAAATGTGTGTTTTAGTAGGATTTTCTTCTATCAAAAAAGCTTAAAAGTTGTTGAGTCTTGAAAATAAGTCTATTTTTTTTCAAGGGATGTAAAGTTTTATGAAACTATTTTCCTTATAAAATGAGTTTAAATAAATAAAAACTCTATGTTAAATAAAATGTTTATTCTAAAAATATTAATTCTTAAAATATCTTAGATGAAATTTTTTTTGGTAAAAGGTTAAAGACCCGGTAAATATATTACTCAAAAAAACGTTTAAGTACAAAGGATATGGGTGAATCCTATATCTCAGCCCGTTACATAGGTGGAAAGGCTTACATAACAAGATACTTCCTATTCTCTAAACAAGAAAATGAACCACTACTCAAAAGAAACATTAGAGTCCTATGAGAACAAAATTACTTCCTACCAAGGCGTAGGAGCTTGATACCATACGTGTCATAAAGAGCATCCAAATTCTCGGGAAGATCGTAGACCTGATCCGCATAGTCATCATAATCATCTTCACGATCATGACCACCACCAAATAGGTTCACTGACTTATCAAAAGTGTTCACAACCTCCTCTTCATCACTGTCGAAATTAACAATCTCTCCCACCTTAGAGAATGGGTTAACCCTCTTAGTAGAAGAAGTAGACGGAAAATCCATTTTATTACCCGAATAATCAACCTTTTTAATAGGATTACCATCATCATCAACAAGAGTAGCTTTCCCATCAATAAGAAGCTTTTCAAACTCCCAAATTTTCTCAACAATAGATGTAGGACCAACCTTGTTAGCTTCCATTGAATCACTCACAAGCAATTCATGTAATGTATTACTAGTCTTTAGAGACTCATTCTTTTTTTCTTCCACTATACTACCAGCGTCCAACTCAGCCTCATCCTTCGCCACTACACCAGAAGGAATGCTACACTCATCAGTATCGATCATATTAAGTGCATCAAAGGGATTCGATGTAGCAATCTTTGTCCCACTCGTACTAGCCACTTCAGTGGCCTTCTTTTTTAGTAACATCCACCTTCTTGGGCTCAGAAGGAGGCGCTTTAGGTTGATAACGGAAATTCTTACCCAAAACAGGTTTAGTAAATCCCCCTTTACCCGGAACATTTTGACCATCATTCTTACCCTTATTCTTGTTATTGACCGTTTAAAAACCATCATTAACATTCTGTGTAGGCTGAGTAGGAGGTGGGACAGATTTAGGACAATCACCCAGAGTATGACCAAAAAGGTTACACGTATCACACCTTGGCGGTTTCCATTCGTATTCAACCCGGATCTTTTTAATAATAGAGCCCGATCCCTCTAGTAAGGGTATTTCCAAACTTCATAAAACTAGTCATAAAACTTTTTTTTGATGATTTTGAGTCTGATAGCCAAACTTCAAGTCATAATGATGACGCGGGAGAACCATTTAGTAGCAATACTGGATTTGATTTTGATACGGATGATACTACAAAGGAGCTGTCATCTGCTAATGATCAGATGCCAGTACAGATAGGTGAAGATAACTTCCCTGAGAACACTTTTCTGAAAAATAATATTGTTCCTACCCATTTTTTCAACACTGAGGTGAGCATCAATCTTAGAAGGTCTCAAAGACAGTCAAAATTGCCAATTAAATGATTATGTTCTTGATAGTAAAGTAAAATATGGGGTTAGATAAATTGATAATCATACTTTATTATCTGCTGAAAAAATTGTGGTTTTATAGCTAATATTAATAAGTCTTTTGTACCTACTACTTATGAAAAGGTTGCACTTGGTAAAAACTGGGTGTAGGCTATGAATGATGAAATGCATGCCTTTTATGAAAATAATACTTGGGTTTTAACTGACGTTCCTACAAATAGAAAATCTATTTGGTGTAAATGGATCTTTAAAATCAAGTATACGTCTATAGGTGAATTAGACAGATATAAAGCAAGGTTTGTAGCTAAGGGTTATACTCCTAGGGAAGAGATTGACTATGAAGATACTTTTACTCCTGTGGTTGAAATAGGTACTGTAAGATTTTTGATCGGTGTTGCAGTATAGAATAGTTGGAGTCTGTTCCATTTAGATGTTAATAATTGATTGGTGCTAAACCGTCAAGTTTAATTACACAAGCTAACCACTTGTGAATGGCTAACCGTAACAAACTTAAAACAGCTCAAACACTAATACAATGAAGATCAGAGGAATATAGGGGATTCCTGGGTCGTTAAGTCCCACGGAGGATGAATTGGTGTTAAACAACTTCAGATGATAGAATGATCACTAAGGATAGTGATCAGTAAGGTTTTGGATGGATAATTACCTAAAGAAAAGATCTATAAATTAAAGCGACTTAAATGCAAATTAAAAGAAATTAAAAAGTTAAAATATATTAAATAAACGCTATCACTATTTATAAAATCGATGTTTTCTTCTAATTTTATAAAACAAAATAACTTAAATAATCTATTTTAATCAAAACGTAAACTTAAATTACTTAAAAACGTTATTTAAAACGGAAACGAGCGTTATTTACGAAAATGGCGCTGGAGCGCAAGATAAAACGTAAATTTTATGAAATAAAAGGCCTATGAATGTAAAATCAATTTTCTTACTTACTATATGATAAAAGAAAATTTTACAAAAAAGAATTATATTTTTTAGATTATTATTTTATTTATTATGATTTAAATACTATAAAACACTAATTAATTGATTAAAAATATTAAAACTAATTAGAAAAATCTGCAAAAATCATAGAAACTACTTTACACTATGGGGAATCTAAGAAAAATAAAAAGGGGCCAACAACTTATTGGAATAAGCTGGTAAAAAGCTAAATGGACAATAAGCTCTTAAGTATTAAAAACGGTATAAAAGGAACTAACATGCAAAATATAACGCAAAAGACCCAAGGGCATGTTGGTAGTGGAGTGGTGTGTTGGAGCGTGGCTGAGCTGGGCTGGAGGTCCCTAGTTCGAGTCCCACTCTTTCCTTTTTGCTTCTTTTATTTTTTCCTAACTTAACACTACATATCCTTTAAGGCCAAAGCTAAGTTAAAAGATTACACAAAGTGCTCAGTAGAGCAGTTGGTATGGTGTGGGGTTGCTGTGTGCGTGTGTTCTGAGTGCACAGACCCAGGTTCAATTCCTGGTTCTGTCACTTTTTGCACTTATTTATTTTTTTTGAATTTTTTTTTAAAACTGAAAATATACAATAAAATAAGCATTTTTTATAACTACAATTTTTTATGAAAATGACTAGAAGGCACTTAACTAGCTTAAGATTTTTCAACAGTGGACTAATAAGAAAAATGAATATGCACAAGTTTTTAAAAAAAAAAAAAAAGGGTCAAAAGAAGCTGATGAATAAGCACTGAATAAGCTAATTATAAGTGAACTACTATTTTTCTAATTTTGTTAAGCAGCTAAACTTCAATATCCCAAAAGGATTTAAGCTAAATCTTAGTAATAAACACACACTAAAATTCTAAAGTTTATTCAAAAACCGACTAATAAAAATTTGACTTTTAAAAGAAATGAACTAATTTGACTTTAATGAACTAGGGATTGATTTTAATGATTGAATATATTATAATAAGCTAAAGTAAGACTTGTTTAATCAATTTTATCAACTTGTACACATGAAAACAAGATTATGGATCATGAAATTCATAACAGTGGACAAATAGATTAAAGTTAGAAGCTATTTTGACTTTTACTCAAATAAGACTTGGTTTTTATGACTTAAATGAGCTATATTATCCTATTGTAACATGTATCAACCAATAACAAAGACATTAACAACCTTAAACACAGTTTAATAAGCAAATCCAAACGCCCCTTTATAAGGCAGTTTTGAAGCTTTTTAAAGCTAAACACTGATTTAAGCAAATATACTGATTCATACACACATTTAATGTTATAAAGGACTGATTTAAGCTCATAAATACTGATAATAACAACTAATATCTACTAATCATTATTATGCAATATTACTTAGTGAAATATTGAAAACTCAACAACTGAGAAAACTAAAGAACAAGTAACTTATTTTAAGTAATATATTGACTTATCAATACCAAAGAAGCATTAAATCACATAAATAAGCAGTATATAAGCTTTTAAACAGTAGTTGGCTAAAATGAAGGAATAAGCTTACAAATTTGAATTCAAACATAAACAAAGAACCAAGGGCTGAGAATCACTCCTATAGCTTCCCAAGAAGCTCTAAACCAATAAGCAATCCATAGTCAACATGCTTCAGCTTTCTTGCACCTTCCCCACTGAATTTTGATTTTCAAGCTATTTTTGAATATTTTTGTGAAATTTTCTTTTTGAAACTAAACTGAGTTGTAAGATTCCTAATAGCTTACAGAAGCTTTATAAGAGCTTTTAAGAGCTTACTGAGTTCAAAATAACAACCACAAACAACTTAAGCTAAATTTGAGATTTTGGCTCAAAAATTGCATAAACTGGATACGTAAATAAAACTTGAAATTGAAACTGAAAATATGTTTTTATTACACTGAAATAAGATTACAAAACACTTGAAAACTTAAACATAAACTGAAAAACTTAAATTTATTAAAAACAACATACGAAAATTAAATTACACTACTTCTTCTTTTCCATTGCACCTTTTCCCATTTATAATGATCCTTTATACTCCTTGTCGACTTCTGAGTTAATCCCATCATTTTTGAACCATTGGATCCATCCAGCTAATCAATTGTGACAAATGTCATTTTTGGCGGGAAAGCTTTTTGAGTGGGTTTAATCAATTAATGCGTTTTGGGTGGATGTGATAGGTGTTAGGGAGTTGGTAAGGAGCTGTAAAGGTGGAAGGGTTGAGGTGGAAAGGTGAAAACCAGGTCTGGTTTTGGGATTACAGGGGTGGAGGAGATGGGTGTACAGTGTGCGCGGTTTTTTCTATTTTAAACACTGGATTGGGTATTGGGCTTGGGGAGATTGGGCCACAGCTGGGTTTAGATTAATATTGGATCCGGTTTGGTTTTTGTAGCTAGTAACATACAAGGACCATTCTTGTAACATTCTGAAAGTTAAAGGACTGAGCCTGCCAAAGTTTCCAAGGGTGAATTTTTGCCAAGCTTCAATATTATAAGGACCTTAATTGATAATTTCCATTTTTACCCTTCCAGGGACTAAATCTGCCAAATTTTAAACTAGAGGGACCAAAAATGTAATTTATCCAAAGTTTATCATAAGGACCAATTTTGTCAGTTATGAATAGTACAAGGTTAGTATTTGATAATTTTTACTTTTTTAAATTAACCAAGGACTATTTTTGACAATTTTCAAAGTTAAAGGACTAAAGTTGTCATTTTATAAATTTTAAACTTTAAAAGGTTTATTTTGACAACTTTTGAATCTTATGGACCTTAAATGACTTTTTATAAGTTTTGGAATGACCAGGGACCAGATTTGACAACTTTTGAAACTTGGGGGACTAAAACTGCCAATTATGCAAACTTGATACGGTTTTCACCAGATTTTGATGTTTTTGCATTTAAAACATATAAAACACTTGTTTGTGATATTTTTATCATTTTGAAGTATTTCTGAGTGTTTTCAGATGTTTTTGCAGTTTAAATGGTACAAGAATGATGAGTATTTAGACACTCATCAATCCTCCACACTAAGATATTGCTAGTCCCTAGCAATGATTTATGAAAAGTTAATGGATTTTATCTCTTTACCAAAAGCCATTACTTCTGGAGTAGCCAAATGTTTCAGTTCAAGTAAGAACCTTGGTACAATGATAACCAAATGATTTTGAGCAAATCATAAGCTGTGAACGGATTTGATTTGTCTTTACCAGAAGCCGTTTGCTTCTGGACTAGCCAACTCTTAGATAAATTATCAATATTATATTTGGTGAGCTGATTACCAATTATGGATTTTCAACTGCCTTTACCACAAGCCATAACCTTGCGGGCTAGCCAACTTTTCACTAGTTTAAAGATATGGTGAGTTGAACACCATACAATTTTGGGCAAATTGCAAGCCATAAACGGATTTGAGATATCTTTACCAAGAGCCGTTTGCTCCTGGATTAGCCAATCCTTATGTGGGTTAGACATGGTGGACTGATTACCATTTGTTGTGTTTAGTACATAGTACTTCCACTAAATAAAAAATTTTAAAATTTGGCCATTTTTGGGGAAAAAGGGACTAAAAGGGTATATTTATGATCAAATTCGCCAGAATTTCCCCCCCACACTTAGAAATGAATATTGTCCTCAATATTCAAAGTACCGGCTATTATGCCGAAACATAGAACATAAAAAGATAACATTACTAGCTAAGTGTAGAAACACAACAATTATTCTCTTTTTTAATATTTACAATTTTCATTCATTTTTAAGGTCTATATACAACATGTGGGGCATCTCCCCCCACACTAGGGTGGTACACACGGGTGAAAACCCATGTTCAACTACTGTTTTTGATTACCGAGTCGCTAGCTTGACTCGACCCCGAATTAATTTGTTCATGGGGAAGTAAGTGGAAGAGACAATCTCCATCGGACTTTCATTCAAGATGTTTGTATAAACATTGAAGTACGTGAAAGTTCCACACCGATGAGATATACACAAAACCGGCTCAAAAATGATAAATAAAAATGCCGGGATCAAAAATAATGTCTTCATTCCCGAAGGAGTGAAGAACAGGAGAAGCCACGGGATAGGTGAAGAAGAGAAAGAAAGTCATGATAATAATCTTGACTAACTCATCATCATCAGAAGGAGAATTCATGATAGCATGAATTTCATCTTTTAAGCTCAATTGGTCTAGACATATCCCGGGTGTGTCTAGATCAAAATAGAAGTTATCATACTCCGGTGGAGATATGATATGAGTGAGTTCACAGGAGAACTCCTCAAAGGCGAATGATTCATATTCAGGATTGATTTGAATGAGTTCAATGGAGAACTCCTCAAAAGTGAATGATTCATAATCGGGGAGAGAATTATGAGAATGAGAAGTGGTAATACCACTAATCTTCTCTCCCATATGATCAAAATAGAACGTTTGCAATTCCGAAATAGAATCATCGAAGAAAAGTTTACTATCCTCAAAGGGGATAGGATATGAACTAGGCTTTTCATTAAAAGCCTCGATTCTAGAAATGAGAAGATTAACATTCAATACTGTAAGACGAAGAACTTCGTCTTGGATTATTTCTTCTTCATTCTCTTCTCCTAAGCTGACAAGCTCAGAAGGTAATTCCCCCACATAACTTATGTCTCCACAAGATAAAGAATAGTCCTCATCAGAATCAGAGAATATTTCAATATGATCATTTTGGAAGACAAGAGGATGAGGGATATCACACACATGATCAAAAATTCCCTGTGACTCTCTTGGGATTGGGACAAGGTTCTCAACACTAGACTTTATGAATTCGTCCGATTCCTTTTCAGGAACAGTGTCAAGATGCTCGTCTCCCATGTTTAGAGAGTGAGTGGGAGCTTCGGGTGTGATAGCAGTTGTTTGAGAATGAATCTCAACTGCTGGAATATCCACTAATGAACTTGATGAATCTTTATAAAATTGAAGGATACCAAGTGCATCCTCATCATCACTGTCATCAGGAATAAAACGAAATTGAGAGCTAGATCTGGCTGCTTTTTCTTTTGCAATTAATTCCCTAATAGACTTTTCAAAAGCAACTTGGGAATTTATTTTAGTAGCCTGCTCTTCAGCTAGCAATTCTTCCATGGATTTCTCATGTGAATTTTGAATGACGGGATATTGTGGGAGTGGAGATTTGTCAAAACCGGAAGGTTGACATTGATAATCATCATGAGGACCCCCACAATATACACAAGAAAAACTGGGAACATTATGAAACGCTGTCTTACTCAACTCCTCAGTTCTTTTCACTGACTCCAGAAGCTCTAGATAAGTGTCTTGTTGGGTTTGCTGAGGAATTTGAGTCATTTGGCACTGTGGAGGTTGGTCGTGATATGGATAGTCATAATTGTTACAAGGAAATGGATTCCCTGTTTGACAATCAGAGCTCAAATGGGGACCTCCACAGTTCTCACAACAGTAAAACTGTTGAGCCTGGGTAGGTGAATCATATGGATATTGGTCATAACCAAAGTTCTGAGCATCACCGGAAAATTGTTCATAGATAAACGTGTTTCCGGGTTGACACTCAAATCCTTGGTGAGGACCTCCACAAAATTCACAGCAGTTATGTTGATTATATGAAGATAAGTCGGGCTGTGGTGGGTAGTTGGAAAAATTTGAGGGGTCGTTAAATGAGTTCGGATTAGGATCATAATCAAATGAATTCCTCGAACCACAAAACAAACAAATTCCGTTACGAATATCATTACCACACTGTACACACGTACACCAGCGACATGGTGAACCAAAAAGAGGCTTACCACAACCGACACAAGGAATAAACGATTCTATTTGAGAGTTATGAGAAGGAATCAGTTCATTCAAAGAATCAACAAAACCAACATGGTGATCTGAATGACTATTAAGATTCAAAGAACATTTTGAAAAATCCGGAGGTGGGACAAGTGGTGTGCTCTGAGAGCTAGCAATTTTCACCACTTCCGTTATGGACTCTGGTTCTGGTTCTTGGGAAACGTGAAGATTAGGCAAGTCATTCTTGCTAGTCACCGGTTTAAATTCTGCATGTTTGCTTTTAACCGTAAATCGTGAAAGTGTAGGATCAATTTTAGACGGCTTAGGAGCAATCGAGGGGTTAGATCTTTGGATAACCGTAGGTTGGACGTATTTAGCACCTCCATTATTAGAGGAAAGTACCTGGTCCTTTGTCACCCCGGTTTCTCGTTCCATTTCCCTACGCAGAATTAATGGATCATTACGAACAACACGAATTCTTGACATTTGTGATAAAATAGGAAGTTTTTCAACTTCGTTCCAGATTTCGTCGTAGTCGAGAGATTCCATGAGAATAGAAGAAGTTTAGAATCAAATGGATAGAGGGTAAAGGAATAAAGAATCAAAAAGGGTAGGAGGGTAAAGATGAATATTTTTGGATTTTTGAAAAACATGCCATAAAAACAAAGAATGAAAATATTTTTGGTGTTGTTAATACTTTAGGAAAAGTGTTAATGAACTTTCTGATTTTAATTAACTTTACAAAAAAAACTGTTTACAAAAAGGTGGTATATGTGCAAGAATGGATCTGGAAATGCTTAAAACACGCTTACAGCCTCCCCGGCAGCGGCGCCAAAATTTGATTGGTGCTAAACCGTCAAGTTTAATTACACAAGCTAACCACTTGTGAATGGCTAACCGTAACAAACTTAAAACAGCTCAAACACTAATACAATGAAGATCAGAGGAATATAGGGGATTCATGGGTCGTTAAGTCCCACGGAGGATGAATTGGTGTTAAACAACTTCAGATGATAGAATGATCACTAAGGATAGTGATCAGTAAGGTTTTGGATGGGTAATTACCTAAAGAAAAGATCTATAAATTAAAGCGACTTACATGCAAATTAAAAGAAATTAAAAAGTTAAAATATATTAAATAAACGCTATCACTATTTTTAAAATCGATGTTTTCTTCTAATTTTATAAAACAAAATAACTTAAATAATCTATTTTAATCAAAACGTAAACTTAAATTACTTAAAAACGTTATTTAAAACGGAAACGAGCGTTATTTACGAAAATGGCGCTGGAGCGCAAGATAAAACGTAAATTTTATGAAATAAAAGGCCTATGAATGTAAAATCAATTTTCTTACTTACTATATGATAAAAGAAAATTTTACAAAAAAGAATTATATTTTTTAGATTATTATTTTATTTATTATGATTTAAATACTATAAAACACTAATTAATTGATTAAAAATATTAAAACTAATTAGAAAAATCTGCAAAAATCATAGAAACTACTTTACACTATGGGGAATCTAAGAAAAATAAAAAGGGGCCAACAACTTATTGGAATAAGCTGGTAAAAAGCTAAATGGACAATAAGCTCTTAAGTATTAAAAACGGTATAAAAGGAACTAACATGCAAAATATAACGCAAAAGACCCAAGGGCATGTTGGTAGTGGAGTGGTGTGTTGGAGCGTGGCTGAGCTGGGCTGGAGGTCCCTAGTTCGAGTCCCACTCTTTCCTTTTTGCTTCTTTTATTTTTTCCTAACTTAACACTACATATCCTTTAAGGCCAAAGCTAAGTTAAAAGATTACACAAAGTGCTTAGTAGAGCAGTTGGTATGGTGTGGGGTTGCTGTGTGCGTGTGTTCTGAGTGCACAGACCCAGGTTCAATTCCTGGTTCTGTCACTTTTTGCACTTATTTATTTTTTTTGATTTTTTTTTTAAAACTGAAAATATACAATAAAATAAGCATTTTTTATAACTACAATTTTTTATGAAAATGACTAGAAGGCACTTAACTAGCTTAAGATTTTTCAACAGTGGACTAATAAGAAAAATGAATATGCACAAGTTTTTTTTTTAAAAAAAAGGGTCAAAAGAAGCTGATGAATAAGCACTGAATAAGCTAATTATAAGTGAACTACTATTTTTCTAATTTTGTTAAGCAGCTAAACTTCAATATCCCAAAAGGATTTAAGCTAAATCTTAGTAATAAACACACACTAAAATTCTAAAGTTTATTCAAAAACCGACTAATAAAAATTTGACTTTTAAAAGAAATGAACTAATTTGACTTTAATGAACTAGGGATTGATTTTAATGATTGAATATATTATAATAAGCTAAAGTAAGACTTGTTTAATCAATTTTATCAACTTGTACACATGAAAACAAGATTATGGATCATGAAATTCATAACAGTGGACAAGTAGATTAAAGTTAGAAGCTATTTTGACTTTTACTCAAATAAGACTTGGTTTTTATGACTTAAATGAGCTATATTATCCTATTGTAACATGTATCAACCAATAACAAAGACATTAACAACCTTAAACACAGTTTAATAAGCAAATCCAAACGCCCCTTTATAAGGCAGTTTTGAAGCTTTTTAAAGCTAAACACTGATTTAAGCAAATATACTGATTCATACACACATTTAATGTTATAAAGGACTGATTTAAGCTCATAAATACTGATAATAACAACTAATACCTACTAATCATTATTATGCAATATTACTTAGTGAAATATTGAAAACTCAACAACTGAGAAAACTAAAGAACAAGTAACTTATTTTAAGTAATATATTGACTTGTCAATACCAAAGAAGCATTAAATCACATAAATAAGCAGTATATAAGCTTTTAAACAGTAGTTGGCTAAAATGAAGGAATAAGCTTACAAATTTGAATTCAAACATAAACAAAGAACCAAGGGCTGAGAATCACTCCTATAGCTTCCCAAGAAGCTCTAAACCAATAAGCAATCCATAGTCAACATGCTTCAGCTTTCTTGCACCTTCCCCACTGAATTTTGATTTTCAAGCTATTTTTGAATATTTTTGTGAAATTTTCTTTTTGAAACTAAACTGAGTTGTAAGATTCCTAATAGCTTACAGAAGCTTTATAAGAGCTTTTAAGAGCTTACTGAGTTCAAAATAACAACCACAAACAACTTAAGCTAAATTTGAGATTTTGGCTCAAAAATTGCATAAACTGGATACGTAAATAAAACTTGAAATTGAAACTGAAAATATGTTTTTATTACACTGAAATAAGATTACAAAACACTTGAAAACTTAAACATAAACTGAAAAACTTAAATTTATTAAAAACAACATACGAAAATTAAATTACACTACTTCTTCTTTTCCATTGCACCTTTTCCCATTTATAATGATCATTTATACTCCTTGTCGACTTCTGAGTTAATCCCATCATTTTTGAACCATTGGATCCATCCAGCTAATCAATTGTGACAAATGTCATTTTTGGCGGGAAAGCTTTTTGAGTGGGTTTAATCAATTAATGCGTTTTGGGTGGATGTGATAGGTGTTAGGGAGTTGGTAAGGAGCTGTAAAGGTGGAAGGGTTGAGGTGGAAAGGTGAAAACCAGGTCTGGTTTTGGGATTACAGGGGTGGAGGAGATGGGTGTACAGTGTGCGCGTTTTTTTCTATTTTAAACACTGGATTGGGTATTGGGCTTGGGGAGATTGGGCCACAGCTGGGTTTAGATTAATATTGGATCCGGTTTGGTTTTTGTAGCTAGTAACATACAAGGACCATTCTTGTAACATTCTGAAAGTTAAAGGACTGAGCCTGCCAAAGTTTCCAAGGGTGAATTTTTGCCAAGCTTCAATATTATAAGGACCTTAATTGATAATTTCCATTTTTACCCTTCCAGGGACTAAATCTGCCAAATTTTAAACTAGAGGGACCAAAAATGTAATTTATCCAAAGTTTATCATAAGGACCAATTTTGTCAGTTATGAATAGTACAAGGTTAGTATTTGATAATTTTTACTTTTTTAAATTAACCAAGGACTATTTTTGACAATTTTCAAAGTTAAAGGACTAAAGTTGTCATTTTATAAGTTTTAAACTTTAAAAGGTTTATTTTGACAACTTTTGAATCTTATGGACCTTAAATGACTTTTTATAAGTTTTGGAATGACCAGGGACCAGATTTGACAACTTTTGAAACTTGGGGGACTAAAACTGCCAATTATGCAAACTTGATACGGTTTTCACCAGATTTTGATGTTTTTGCATTTAAAACATATAAAACACTTGTTTGTGATATTTTTATCATTTTGAAGCATTTCTGAGTGTTTTCAGATGTTTTTGCAGTTTAAATGGTACAAGAATGATGAGTATTTAGACACTCATCAATAATGTTTTTTATATGGAAATTAAAGTGAAGAGGTTTATACGACACATACTCATGTTTTTTTTTTATTAATCTAGAACAAAGGTTTGTAAACTTGTAAAATCTTTATATGGTTATAAGCAGGCTTCTAGAAAGTGGGATCATAAACTACTTGAAGCCTTAGTTGAGATTGGTTTTAGGCAAAGTAGTCATGATCAATATTTGAATATCAAAAGTTTAGGTGATGTATTTGTTGCATTACTTGTCTATGTTGATGATATTGTTATTACTAGTAACAATATTGTTGAGATCAATGTTGTTGAAACTTTTCTAAGCAGTAAGTTTAAAATCAAATATTTTAGTGAACTAAAATAGTTTCTGGGTATAGAAGTTGTAAAAACCATGTCTAGTGGTTTATGGTTGTCACAAAGAAAGTACCGTCTTGAGATTTTACATGAATTTGGTCTTTTTGCATGCAAACCTCTTTCTACTCCTATGCCTGAAAACAGTGAACTTGCTCATAAAGAAACAGATGATGATAAATATCTTAAAAACATTAATCAGTATCAAAAAATTGTTGGAAAACTCATATACTTGTGCATTACCAAACCAAATATTGCATATTCAGTACTCTGCTGAGCCAACACATGCATGCTCCTCTGTAGTCTCACTTTGAGGCTGCTCTTTGAGTTTTGAGGTACTTGAAGTTGGCTCCAGGATTTGGTATTGAATATACCAAATCAAAACATATGCCTATTTCTGCATATGTAGATTCAAATTCGGCAAAATGTAAAATGACTAGAAGGTATGTTTCTAGTTATTGTGTCTTATTAATGGCTTTTTAGTATCCTGCAATAGTAAAAACAATCCACTAGTTTTAAATTTTCAGCTTCAGCTCAATACAGATCCATGCTTCAACTACTTATGAAGTCATGTGGCATCTGTATATTTTGAAAGATTTAAATGTTCATAATATTACTCATGTTACTCTTTTTTGTAATAACAATTCAACAATCCAAATTGCTGCTAATCTTGTTATGCATGAAAAGACTAAAAAATTTGATATGGATGTTCACTTTATTAGAGAAAAAGTTGCTTTTAGGTTGATTGAAACTAAGAAGATTGAATCTGAAAATCAGATTCCTGATATTTTAACAAAAGCATTAGGTAGTGTTGCACATGGGTTTTTATGCTCAAAACTTACTCTTATTAATATGTTTAGTTTAAAAACTTGAGGGATGCTATTAGAAATAATACTATCTGACAAGTTTTTAAACCTCGAGAGTGTATTATTGTAACTTGTTTACACTAACCTTTATGTTTGTTAGTGTTTGCAATGTTTTAGTTTCTTTAGGGTGCAAAGTGTAACATTTGTGTATATATACTCAAGAGATGCTGGATCTAGGGTTTTCATCTCATTATTTTCATTTTCTCTCTCACACAAAAGAAAATATCATTCTCTCAGTTTACATCTTGTAATCGTTCAGTTACGATTATTGTAGTTGTTTGTATTGATTGTATCCGTTTGTGGAAAATCCTGTTTTTACTTTGTAATAGTTTGGCTCACATGTCTGAGAACGACTCTTCTTGTATCTTTTATAAAAAAATAAAAATAAAGGGGTGGTTGGTTGTATTAAACCGTGGTGTTAAATTGTTACAGATAGTGTTGGTTTGTTGTGTTAGTGTGGGCGACTTTTCTTTCATGATGATCAAGGTTAGCAAACCCACGTTGATACCTAGCAATGTCAATATTGAGGCGGTGGTGACCGAGGGTTGTAGTGGAGTCTAGGATTTTTTTTCGAACGATTTTGGATTGGAGACGTTAAGGAACCTGAAAAAACCAAAGTCGCTACCATTAATTACTTCGCCAAGTAAACGTCACGCACTCTTCCAGATGCTTGCCTCGTTTGCTCCCACTAGAATATCCATAAAAAGTATGAATTGTTTGCCTCTTCCATCCGCCATCATCTTCACTGTTCTGAGAAAAAATTTCTAAGTTCGAATTTTTTGTACAGTATGAATGTACTAGTCAGATTTTCAGATGGGTCAGTAAATTTGGTAGTGTCTATGTTATTTTAATTATCATCATTTACTTTAACAAACTCATTGTAAGCATTAAAAAAAGGTGTGGAAAACTAGAAGGGTGGAGGGGTTGAATAGTTTTGCCAATTAAAACTCATTTTAAACTATTTAGATAGACTTATGTCAATCTATTTGGATGTGTGTTGGATGTTGATAAACAAACATATAGAAATATAAATATGTAATGAAAAGATAAAGAGTAAGATGCACAAAACCACAACGCGAGTATTTATAGTGGTTCGGCTACAAGGACACCTTCCTTGCCCTACTCCACTCCCTGAGTCACCTACTTGAGAGTTCGTAATCACTAGACAACACCGACTCCTTATGGTGGAGAAACCTTCACAACGTTGCCTACTCTTTTTTCGGTACTAGGCTAACCACCGGGTTCTTTACACCAAGGTGAACCAATCCTATCACAACGTCGCCTACCCTTTTTCCTGTACTAGGCTAGATACCGAGTTCCATTACAATGGAGGAACTACTACCCAACACTACACCAATTACCTAACCCCAAAGGAGATCTACTCCTTATAATGTCAACAAGGATAACAATATCCTTTGACCCAATACTAATCTATCTTGTACATCGAATCACACCATATCGAATGTACTTCTTAGGCACCTTTCACTAATGCCTTTGACTAGATCTTCAAGACACCCTTCACTAATGTCTTGTGACTTGACTCTTAGGCACCCTTCACTAATGCCTACAATACGAACGATCGACACCCTTCAGTAATGTCTTCGTCTTGACACTTGAGACATCTTTCACTAATGTCTTCAACACTACACTTCTTAGTAGAAAGAAAAGAACCATCAATAAGAGGACTTCAGTAGTCTTGATGATGAGGAAGCATGGCAATTCATGGACTTGAGTTTGCTTGACTTCATAGGTGGTGATCTCGCCTTTAAGAGGAACCTAGAGAATCACACAAAAACAAAACTACATACATAGATCACTTGGATCTGGGGTTAGAGAGCTTTTAACTCAAGGAGAAAGTATGTGAGAAACGGGTAAGAAACAATGAAGAAATGGCTCACTATTTATAGAGAGAAAATGTCTAATATTCCACGGATCCCATGGATCTCACCTTCAAGGGATCCGTCTAGTGCAATGCTAGGGATCTGTGGGACACTCCTCTTTGCCCATGGGTATTTTGGTTATGGGTCATGGGTCATGGGTTGATCCATGGGTCTTTCAATAGATACAATGTATCTAATAGATGCAATGCATCTAGTCAAATGGATATGGGTCAATACCATGGGTTATGGATATGCTCCATGGGTTGTAGTTTTTACCCATTTATAATACATGCTAGTTATGTATATATTTGCCCAATATGTAAATACTAGTTGTTGTACATATGTATCATAAAATCACTTATACTTGTTTTAGTGTTTTATATGAAAACGTAAGTGTGTTAGAAAATTATTGGCTCAAACCATTTACATATTTTATTTGTTTCGTTAAAATGATTTTACGTTTGTTATCGACAAAACATTAGAAGATCGTAAAATATAAATAAACGTTTTTACGGCTTATTTGTATTAACAATCTCCCCCTTTTTGTTGATGAGAAAACATAAAATTATTTTAAGGAAAATCTAAAATTCGTAAAAGTTTGAATTTGTAGTTTTTACTTTCTTCTCCCCCTTTTTGTCGAAACAAAAAGAGCTTCGAAAATAAATTAACACATTTTTTTAAGAAAAACATATGAGAAAAAGAAAAGGAAAATAATATAGAGAGCAAGTAACGGGGAAAAGATCTCGTCTTAACTCCCCCTTGACGAGTCCATCCCTGTGTGAGGGCGTCAAGAAAAATAATACTAAGCTAGTTCATTTGCAACTAAGTTTGCAAAAGATTTCGTCTATGTGACGAGTATGCTCCCCCTTGATGATTGCAACTTTGCAAAGGGACGTCATGAAATGTAATCCTAATATTACAAGTGATTTTGCAATGTATTGCTTTGACACAAAGCTCCCCCTAGCTTTATGGTGTCAAAGTCTTCATGTGTAAATTGAATAACTACAAAACAAAGGTTAGAAAGCAAGTATAATGCATAATTTCCTGCAAATATGATTCAAGTTATTAGAAAAAAATAGTTTTCTGTTGCACGGATCCCACGGTTCCCTCCTTGGGGGGATCCGTCTAGGCAAATATTAGGGATCCGTCCGTCTGATGACTAAATTCAGCAATGGTGATATAACAAATAGTGTTAACATAAAAGTGATATATGTATTATACAACATAATCATATACTCATAAATATAGCAAGTATCATGTAATTTCATTTAATAAAACTAGAGGTATGATATACATGACTCTAAAAACTAAGAAAATGAACGATACATGATTTGGAATTACTAGACTTGTCTAAGTAACGCTTGATACTAGGACACCACTAAAACCCTCTAGCTCAAGTTTGTTTAGGTTTAATTTCGTCGAAACGTTCGAGGAGGTGATAGAACATGAAACGTTGATCTTCCCGTACTTCATGTATCAAACTTTCAACATGACAATGATAACAATCTTTGTCATGGCTAGGTAGTGGTGGTGAAAGAAAAGAAATTGCTTGATGCGAAGGATCAAGTGAAGCGGGTTGAGGAGCCTCAAATGATGGAGGGATTGGTGAAGGCGCATTTGAAGATGGCTCGACCAAGAATGATGGTGGTGGTAGATAAGTGTCAACTTCCATATGGTCGGGTGCTTGACTTTGATAATTTCCCTAATCCAAATGGGATTTGATGGTGACGGCGAAAAGGAAGTCGGAGCTAGTGTTGACTCAACACCTTGATTTTGTATCATTATTCCTCCTAATAAGGAGAATGTTGCCGGTGGAAGAGGATGAGACGGCCTAGGAGGCAAATCCTCTAAATTATAGAAATGCGGTGAAGATAGTGGAGTTGTGAATGAGATAGCTCTAGGAACCAATGGTGATGGTTTAGTGGAGATGAGATTGTTTGGCTTAGGAGGTATGGTAATGTTTGGCATATGTAGTTTTGTGGGTACTATCCTTTTAGGGATTGGTTTGATTGGTGGAGGAGAAATCCTTGCATTTGTGGACTTGACCGGAGATGATTCGGTTGAAGAGATTTCGTGTACAACACGAGCAATTTTCTTGGGTGGTTCTTTTGTAGATGAGTTACCACTTGGAGCTTTCCTCATGATGAGATGATTTCAAGAGGTTTGTAAGGATTTCTAAGTGATGAAGATGAGGATGAAGATGATGACTTTAGGAGTCTTAACAATGCGGTTTATAAAGCAAGAGATTTGGCAAGTGCATTCAAGACTTAAGCCACTAAAATTCATTGGAATGTGATGATTAACATGCATAAGAGTCAACTTCAGAGTTGTACTGATCTAGGAACTCATTTAATATGAGATGGAGTGTTTAAGTTAGCAAGATGAGCTTGAAATGATTGTTTTAGCTAGAGTTGACATAAATCTGTCATACGGATCCCACGGTTCTCTCCAATGAGGGATCTGCCTAGGCTAATCCTAGGGATCAGTCTCTCAGCAGCTAAGAAAAGATAGCAATGATGTTTGTAAGGTTTAATGCCTATTTCTTCTTGAGTGTTTCAGTTCATCTATGTGTCTTAAATGAAGAAGTGTTCAAATACTTAAAGGTAATGAGTGATGTATCTAATGATTGCCTTTTATGGAAGAAATTAGAACTTTCATGAGTACCAATGAATGAACAAAGATGACACTAAAGATTATGAGAGTGTCAAGTGGGGCTAAATGATCCTAGAGATTAGATAGTGACTTAGGGTAATGTTTTGGAGAATATCCTAAAGGCTTCAAGATGGAAAAACTAGAATTTGATCAATTTTGACCAATTTTGAGGTAAGGATGATTATGATCAATTTTGCCACAATTGAAAGATTTCCAAAGCTAGATATGTGAGAAATGATGAGTGAGCTTGAGAGCGGAAGAGTAATGGGTTTAAGTGAAACGATAGATCTACAAGCGTCTTGAGTGCGATCTAAGTGAGTTATGTGTGAGTACGAAATATCTACTTAACTTGATAAGGACTCAATTTGCCTTAAGGCACTATGTCTAGCTTAGTGTGAGTGTTCTAAGGACATGTTGAAATACAATGATTGTAATTGCATTTTCTGTTTGCCGGATCCCACGGTTCCCTAAGAGTATGGATCCATCTAGCACAACCTTTGGGATCCGTCTATCTGCTAAGCAGAACCTTTACTAAAGGTATGCAATAATTTTGACAATGCTTTATATTTCAAGGTTAGTTAAAGAGGTTCTAACACTAAGATATCAAATGTAAAATGTTTTATTTCATGGAAGAAATTGGATTACATTGATAAAGCATGAATACTAAGGATTGATCCTATTTGAAAGATTACTAAGTTCCTTGAGCTTTTTTGCTAGAAGGATCATCAAATGGTTGATGAGTGTTTGCCTATTCAGGAATGAAGAAAGTCTTCATGAGAGATGTGTTCAGAGGTTCCATAATCTTGTTCACAAGTACGTACAACAGACTTTGAAATTGAGGGTGGAAGTACATGATGTTATGATAAAGGCGCGTCAAGAACATTCCATAAGGGATGAGTTTGTTCTTGGAGCCTTGAAGATTTACAATTCGCCTTGCAAAGAAGTAGGCGAGATTGTATTGTTGTTGTGTTAGCAAACAATACATTATGTGAGCACAACAAGCGGGAAGGATTTCTTGATTTCCCCTAAGACTCCAAACATTTTCCCGTAGGATGAGTGCGAGAGCCTTGTACTCTTCTCGGATATCCTTTGTATAGATAATGTTTGGATCGGAGTAATAGGGTCGAGGTTTGCATATTGTGCGAGTCAAGTCTTGCGGGGAAGGTGTGTGTGAACAATATGGACTATTTTCTTAACGAAAGTTGAAAAGAGAATCAAGAGACCAATCTTCGGTGAAGGCACATTGTCCATGATTTGGAATTCGGAGAATTTGAGCAAATTGCCCAAGGGTTAAAACAAACTTTTGGTTTTTGATCCAAAACCAAAGAGATAGAGAACGATCCTCTTTACGAACGAGTTCGAATTGACGAAAGAATTCCAATACAAACCTTGGACATATTTTCTCGTTAATTTCGAGAAGACATTCCAATCCTATGGTTCGGAAGAAGGTATTGATACCTTCTTCGTATTGTAGAGGAGTATCGACAATACATCCTCGTGAAAGTGACGGGTTTCAAGATTATTGAACCCACGGACATGATTGCCAGGTGTGTTGGGCTCAAGGGAGATGTTAGGAGTGTAGACGCTAGTGAGTGAAAAATCAAACTCATATTCATGCGACATAGCGAAACCTATAGGAAAGAGAAGTTAATAGGATGTGACGTATTACGGGTAAAACAATGATTACCTAACGTTTTTACAAGATGTTTATTAATAATGACATTTAACTCACTTAATGTTTAACATTCTAGTAGAGCATTTCTTTTAGGAAGAAAGTGGTTTTTATTTTGCATGGAAAATCTGTTATCCAGAAGGACGGTTCCCACGGTTCCCTTCTATCAGGGATCCGGCTAGCATACCTACAGGGATCCGTGGATCTGTAGTAACAGAAGCAGATTTTTGATAAAAACATAGTTTCATAGTTTTATACCAAGGTATGTGTATTAGCCTACATTTTCTTTTAGCATGCATTAATGGTTTCTAATGTGTTGGGATATGAAAGTGCTGAAGATATCAAAGTACTGAAGATATGAAAGTACTGTAAGCTGCAAAGTACTGGAAGAAGTCAAAGAGTCAAAGTACTGCTAAAGACAAAGTCAAAGTACTGCATGGTGAAGTCAAAGTACTGCTAGAACAAACAAACTGTTATATTCGTTTATGGAAAGTATTGTATTCCATGTTTAGATTACTTGTCATACAAGGTTATCAATTGTAAACCGACTAGGATATCCTTGAGCCTATAAAAGGACTCCTAGATTGGCATTAGAGGTACGATTTCAGAAAAAGAGTTTTAGAGTTTACGAATTAAGAGTTTAGAGAAAAGTTCGAATATCTTAGAGTTGTATTAGAGTATCTGCATAATAAGCAGATTTAGAGTTTATTAATAAAGTTTTTCTTCTTAGCTTTGTTAAGTAAATTCCGCGTACTTGATAAAGATTGCTCAGTGTTTCTTTGTTAATAACTTAGGATTTATTCGAGGTTATTAAACCTTAACAAGCTAGTTTAGTTTGATTAAAGTATATCGATCCAACATAATGTATCACGAAAAGATATGAAATATATAAAAAATGTGAGAAAACACATTAAGATAATAAACTAGATAAACTAGTAATATTTCATTTCAATGCTAAGAATGATACAAAGGATTGGGTATATAACCCCAATGTAGATTAACAACACAAAGTATATATCTCCGTATGAGAACTTCATCATAGGGAACACAAGAGCGATGAGTGTTAAGGCGATGAGCACGAGGGCGATGTAAACCATGTTGATGATGAACCTTCTTGGTCTTGGTTTTGAGATGAGATGAATTGAAGAGGAAGATGAAGTTTTGAGCGAGAGATAATTTTTTGAAGTGGAAGATTTGAAAAAGTAGGGATTTGATAGAGTGGACAACAGAGGGTTTATTTATGGGGAAGGAGGAATTTTTGAGATTTGTGTTTTGTTTTATTATTAGAAAGATATGATTTTTGGATTAAGTGAAATAAAACACATGTTTTATATACCACGACTTTTAGACGAAAAAGTAACACGTATGTGAGAAAAGGCTTCCTAATGAAGCTACATGTAATACATGTATATGCACAAAAGATAATCATATAAATACCTATGTAAGCATACTTATTTATCAAGATAATGTCATTTAGAGATAAGTAGAAAGTCATACCTCTAATGCACTTAGGAATATCTTTACAAATGACACAACAAATGTCAGTAGACAGTTCCGGCTCCTTTGTGTTTAAGATACCTTCTTAGGGAAGGTATTCTTGTTACCAAGTGATTCCTATGACTTGGTGGGTATGAGCTTTAACTAAGCAACATGACAAAGAAGATTAGTGCAATTAAATGAAGAATAAATAATAAGAAAAATGTTGTCATCTAATCAACATCTCCAATACAAAGAGTTTTTAAAAGACATGGTGTTTGTTTTTATGAAAAACCTTCTTTGTAGTTTTCAATTAACCATGGATCGTATCAAGTTTTTAAAGTACAATATACTTTAAGAATCTTGGTAACGAAGCTCTGATGCCAATTGTGGAAAACTAGAAGGGGGGTTGAATAGTTTTGCCAATTAAAACTCGTTTTAAACTATTTAGATCGACTTATGTCAATCTATTTTGATGTGTGTTGAATGTTGATAAACAAACATATAGAAATATAAATATGTAATGAAAAGATAAAGAGTAAGAAGCACAAAAGCACAACGCGTGTATTTATAGTGGTTCGGCTACAAGAACACCTTCCTTGCCCTAATCCACTCCCCGAGTCACCTACTCGAGAGTTCAAAATCACTACACAACACCGACTCCTTATGGTGGAGAAACCTTCACAACGTTGCATACTCTTTTTCCCGGTACTAGGCTAACAACCGAGTTCTTTACACCAAGGTGAACCAATCCTATCACAACGTCGCCTACCCTTTATCCGGTACTAGGCTAGATACCGAGTTCCATTACAATGGAGGAACTACTATCCAACACTACACCAATTACCTAACCCCAAAGGAGATCTACTCCTTATAATGTCAACAAGGATAACAATATCCTTTGACCCAATACTAATCAATCTTGTACATCGAATCACACCATATCGAATGTACTTCTTAGGCACCTTTCACTAATGCCTTTGACTAGATCTTCAAGACACCCTTCACTAATGTCTTGTGACTTGACTCTTAGGCACCCTTCACTAATGCCTATAATACGGACGATCGACACCCTTCAGTAATGTCTTCGTCTTGACACTTGAGACATCTTTCACTAATGTCTTCAACACTACACTTCTTAGTAGAAAGAAAAGAACCATCAACAAGAGGACTTCAGTAGTATTGATGATGAGGAAGCATGGCAACTCATGGACTTGAGCTTGCTTGACTTCAAAGGTGGTGATCTCGCCATTAAGAGGAACCTAGAGAATCACACAAAAACAAAACTACATACATAGATAACTTGGATCTGTGGTTAGAGAGTTTTTAACTCAAGGAGAAAGTATGTGAGAAACGGGTAAGAAACAATGAAGAAATGGCTCACTATTTATAGAGAGAAAATGTCTACTTTTCCACGGATCCCACGGATGCCACCTTCAAGGGATCCGTCTAGTACAATGCTAGGGATCCGTGGGACGCTCCTCTTTGCCCATGGGTATTTTGGTTATGGGTCATGGGTCATGGGTTGATCCATGGGTCTTTCAATAGATACCCTGTATCTAATAGATGCAATGCATCTATTCAAATGGGTATGGGTCAATACCATGGGTTATGGATATGCTCCATGGGTTGTAGTTTTTACCCATTTATATAATACATGCTAGTTATGTATATATTTGCCCAATATGTAAACACTAGTTGTTGTACATACGTATCATAGAATCACTTATACTTGTTTTAGTGTTTTATGTGAAAACGTAAGTGTGTTAGAAAACTATTGGCTCAAACCATTTACGTATTTTATTTGTTTCGTTAAAATGATTTTACGTTTGTTATCGACAAAACATTAGAAGATCGTAAAATATAAATAAACGTTTTTACGGCTTATTTGTATTAACAAAAGGTTAATTACAGTAAATGCCAACGTGCTTTTTTATTTTCGTGTTTATGTTCTGACACTGTCCTTGGTATATTAATTTATTTCAAGGTGCAGTGTTGATACGACCCTGTTAGGGGTTGTATCAAGATAAGACACCACTTCAAGCGTGTGCGAGCTCCTTAAGAAATAGAAGAAAAGAACTAGAGAATTATTAATTTTAAACTTGATTGAATGATAAGATAAAATATTACAAATAGTATTTATAAGACAAGGTAAAACCCTAATTGCTAAATGAGTCTTGGGCTCGAGCCCAGGCGTATCATTTCCCACTCCTTCAAAATCACCTTGCCCTCAAGGTGTTGTCTTCAAAAGTATTCTTAATTTCGGGATTCTATGATCTTCTTTGAATTGCAGCATCCATCGTTTTCTTCTTCACATAACACAACACCCTTCTTCCATCTTTTGTTGCCTCACAACTCTTCTCGCGATATACCCACTTCAGACAAACAACCAAACTCTTGCCGAAAACATCTCTACCCTCCAACATCTTAATCGCAAACTCCTTGATTAAACCCCAATTTATTTCATCTATACTATCATCAGATATAACAACTCCATCCTTAAGTAGCGATATCACTATATTCGACTCATCTTCATCAACCCTACACGCTTCACCACCACCCACAACAAAATCTTTCAAACTTTCTTTATTTTCTGAAAATTTGCTAAACTCACTACGAACTTTCATGCTTTCCACATTACTCTCACCAATATCAAAACATCGTTTATCGCGCTACTAACCTCAACAATACCAATATCTTCATTTGCATCTAAGGACTCTTTAATCACATATGGAACTTCTTCACTTGGCCATGATAGAACGATATCTATTTTCTCTTTAATGTTCAGCTTTTTCCCTGCAATTATCTCAAAACGAGCATCTATTATACGGGCTATGGATAGGGCTTCTCCTAAAGTTGTAGGCGCTAACTTTAAGAGTGCACATTGTAGAAGTGGTTTAAGTCCCGATATAAAATGATTTAAGTAAAGATTATGAGATCCCTGTTACTTGATTTATAAGAATCTTAAAATCATTCTCGTATTCGGCCACCGTACCCATTTGCAAAAGCTTAAATAGTGCATATTCCGCGCCCCGATCACATTCGCTCGAAACCATTAACATTAACTCGAAAAACAGAAAAGAAAAATAAAAACAATTTTTTTCGATGAACAGTACCCCCGTGAACAGTAACTCCGGCGAACAATGCGCGTGAAGAGTGATCGATGAACAATTATGTGAATATTGTCGTGAATAGTAATTTTTTTTTTGAAACCCTAATAAAAAACCCTCCCAATGAAAGCACCAATTGATATGACCCGGTTAGGGGTCGTATCGGGATAAGGCACAACTTTTAGCGTGTACGAGCTCCTTAAGAAAATACAGAGAAGAATTAGAGATTTGTTTATCTTAAACTTTTATTGAATGATAAACTAAAATATTACAAAGAGTATTTATAAGACAAGGTAAAACCCTAATAGCTAAATGAGCTTTGGGCTCGAGCCCATGCGTATCAAGCGTACAAATGATCCAGCTTTTCAACCCCAAGACAAAAACGATATACGTTTATTCATTGCAAAGTATTACGTAATTAACTTCATTTAGATAAATCATTTATACATGCCATTAGTTAGCAAGGATCAGAACTAGCGAGCACTTCATTATCAGTATTTTGGTATTTGTACAACCATGAACATACCAAGAAATATCCAAAGTTGATCAAACCAAGTATAGCCAACACCCAATACACATTATCCATCCTCCCATCATTGATACCATCTGGCTACCATCCTGTCGTATTTTTAAGAACATCAATCACCGCGGTGCCCAAATAAAATGCAATTCCAAGTAACAGCGACAGCATTGCAGCTGCCGTGCTCTTAAGAGACTTTGGAAACTCTTGATAATATAATGACACTTGACCGGGGAACATAAATGCTTCACCAACACCAACAACAACTAGTTGTGGGACAATCCAAAATGCTGACATTGACACTACTGAATTGCCATGTAGATTGTGGGTCCGGGCTGTGGCTAGACGTTTTGACTCAACTATTGCTGAAATGGCCATGCTTGAAATGGTGAAAACATGACCGATCCCAATTCTTTTTAGAAGTGTGGGTGAGGTACCTGTTAGTTTTTGGAATGTGGGAATAAGGAAACGGTCAATTAGGGCTAAAGAGGTGGCAGTCGTGATTATTACGAATATCAGAATGGTACCGGCTGGGATTTGGAAGTTTGGTCCCATATGACGGTCCATGGATAGAGCTTGGAGGACAATTAGAGTTGTTTGTGTGACTACGGGGGTGTGCAATGCTATACCAGTTGACCAAATTGGCAAGATTCTTATAAGGGTTTTGAGATCTTCTACTTGTTCCAATGTGCATAGCTTCCATGGTTTCTTGATAGAACCATCTGAGTTTGTGTCCCCTTGGGTCACTAGAGCTGCATGGTTTAAAAACCTGTACCACAGATGTCAATCATAAGTTATGTCTTTCTTTACCCAATTTTTATAGCTAGATGTTTGCAATAAGCAACTTCCAGTAATATTATTGTTTGGAAACTAACATCGATTAAACGAGTACAATTTATTATATGTTACTGTTTAGGATCATGAGTATATGCGCCCATTTTGTTTATGTCCCTTATGCACCCGAAAAACTTGTCATTTGTGTAGATATAAGAGAAAATAAAACAAAACTTACCAATATTTCCACCATGTCAAATCACAAAAAAGCAAAATTTGGTAAAAAAAAAAAAAAAAAAAAAAAAAAAAAATCATAAATCAAAGCAAAAAGCTCACAAATGTGATAGCAATAGGTAATTTGCTAAACATTGGATTTATTTTAGCATTTGGTGAAAACACAATGAGAAAGAAAAAAAGGTGCCAAACTAAGTGATTTTGTCAATTTTCCTATCTACAACTAATAAAATTGTCTAATCATAACACTTCATTATCTATGACATTACCCTGAACAAAAATCAACCATCCTTAATCGACCGTACCATGATAATCCTTATGGAAAAAAAACTTGTTGATACTTACTTGAAGCTATTGGTAGGAGTTGACCCAACCAACTCTATTCCTCCGTCCGCTGGCTTTTGACAATAATCTTCAATCTTAAGTGACAACAAAACTTTCCTTTTATGGAAAGATGCTACTAAAACACAAGCCAACCTAGTAAATGGGCTACCATGTTGCTTGACCAATCGATAATATGGCTTACCAGCCACAAACACCACTAACCCTATTAAATTTGCTGCAACACATAGGCCAAACCCCAAACCCCAACCCACGTTGTCTTCAACATAGATGATCCCCAAAAGACTAACAAGTGATCCTATATACATAGCACAAAAGAACCAATTAAAGAAAACACCATGGTGCCTCGGCTTGTTGAATTGATCTGCACCCAATGCTGCTAAGGTGTACCGTGTACCCCCCACCCCAATGCTTGCAAGAGTTAGGCTCAAGTACATGATAGCGAGCTGAGCGTTTGATGGACCAATACAATGACTCGAGCCACTTTCACATGGTATTGGCTTTAGAGATTTGAGTGTCGTTGTTAGGGTTAAGAGTATTGTACCCACCAAGGAAACAAAACATGAAACTAAAATAACTTTGAATGGGCCAAAAAATGAGTCAGCTAATATGGCACCAAGAATTGGGAGCAAGTTCATGCTACCATGGACAATGTTTGAGATCTGAGCAGCATCAATGCTTTTGACATTAAACTCGTCAATTAGATACACAACAATATTGCTTGACCATCCTCCGGCAGCTAGCGTCATTGCCCCCATGGTTGCTACATTGGAGTAAATAAAGGTGTTGATGAGTTATACCGATCAAACGTTGAACAAGTAATTGATATATACACCTAATATTTTAAAGAGACTTGCTTAAACTCGTCACGAGGACTTACCTATGAGAAAAGGGAAGGTGGTCCAGCCACCTTTGGTGGTTGCACTAGATTGTTGCAGTTGTTCTGCATTCATGGCTGCGACTAATTGTTTTTCTTTCACCAAAAATGTGTGTAACAAATGTACGTACATTTCAGTTAATATAGGCATATAGCACATGTGAGAATTATAAAAAAGATAGGGCTATATGCCAAGTATATTATAACATGTAGTTGTTTATTTTATTAGAAGATTAAGACCAATAATGGAAGGATTAAGGTATCATTCAGTTGTTAATCGCCCAAAACTTAATTATTGCACCTTAAATTGATATCTAGTATGCAATCATTGATTAATCTATTTTGATTGTGATATTATGCTATATTAAGTAGATCGAAAGAAGTTAACAAACGTTTAAATTGTTTCGTTTACTATGGATAAATTGTTAGAAAATATTTAGCAGTAGCACGCATGGTCCAGTTGTAAAAGTTGTCATCAGCTAAACTGTTTTCTTTTCTTTTGAGCAAAAATGGTTAGTTTGGTGCGAGTTTTATACCAACTACTAGTAATTGTTTTTGGAAAACTTATTCCCCATTCTATGTTTGGTACATCCTTAAAGAGATTATTACATTCCAACTCTTTTAGATCGGACACTCTCATGATCTCCCGATTTGATAGCAAAAGCCCGTCAGAGCATATTTCCTTCCACTATGAATAGGACGACAATGACTAAGATTTGGTTAAGTTATTGAGAAAATTTCTTAAACGAACACTTTCTGCTACTACTTTACACATATAAACCTCGCCTATATATTTTTCTAAAATGAACTTTTCAATATTATACGTTAGATTTCTACCGCAATATGTTTTAAACCGTACACGTGTATAACCAGTTTTCTGGGCGTGAGTTTGGGCGTGAAACAAACCAGTAAGAAGTGAGGGCGTGTTCTGGGCGTGCCCTGGGCGAGAGGGTGAGCTGGGCGTGGCCTGGGCGTGGAGCTGGGCGTGGCAGCCTGGGCGTGGCCTGGGCGAAATGATAGGGATGGGCAAGCTTCTGGGCATGGGTTGGGCGAGCTTCTAGGCGAAAGCTGGGGAAATGGTAGGGCTAGGCGAACTTTTAGACGAGGGCCGAGTGAGTGGTCATGCTTCATAAAATTTTCAACATGCTGCAAACTGCAAAAAATACACACAAGATGTGTTGGGGAAGATGTGTTGGTGAAGACTCTCGATGGTAGGAGTTTAAAGAGTGTTGGCCATTTTTATGGTTGAAGTAAGATAGGAATCTTGGAGAAGATGAAATGATGAATAAATATTTATGAGGAAAGTGAAAAGTTAATTAAATATGGGTAGTTACGTTTTTCCTCTATTCAATGTCCATCACAAGTCATTATCAAAAAACGAGAAATATTTATGAGGAGAGACATAAGTCTGTTTTGGTAATTCACTTTAAGTTATTTTCCACCATTATTTCATATATTATCACTCATATTTTCATCATTACATACTTGCTCTCACGTTGAAGGTGATTCAAAAGGACCAAACCATGCGCATTACGTTACGTTAAATGGGCGTATCCTAGTCGAGTTTCAAATAGTAAAGCACAAACACAACTTTTTTTAGTCGTGTTTTGATTCAAACTAGTCTAGTTTTGCATAGTTATTCAAGTTTTGCATAGTTCCCCATTCGAGTTTTGAACAAGTACAAGATATATCCTAGTGGAGTTTTGTATTGTACCATACAAACGCAAACTTTACTAGTCGAGTCTTAGTATTTCTGGTTCGGTTATGTTATAGAGACCCTCCCTATATTGTCACATCAAGAGGTTTTGGTCAAACCGTACAACCCGCGATGCACATCGTACAAGCCGATGACGCATTCAATGATTGGATACCCTCCCTATGGGAGGGTGTGGATAACTCACCTTTTTCTGGTAATGTTTTGTGATATTTTGGGTAGTCATGTCACATCACATAATGATTTGTATCTATACCTAACTAATCATTGGAGTGTTGTGACTTATTACAAGATAAGTCCCTAGACTTATAAACTACTACCTCTGTCTCATAAAAATTGTTCATTTACTTTTTTAAGTTTTTGTGTTTTAACTTTGACCTTAAATATTTTTGTATACATTATATAACACTTGATGAAAAATATATGAATGGATTAGTATTTAAATGTATTTTCATTAGTATGATTTTCATCAAATATTATATAACGCAAACAAAAATATTTAAGGTCAAAGTTGAAAAAAAAATTTAAAAAGTCAAACTGGACAGTTATTATGTGACTAAAGAAGTATAATAAAACAACTAACATACTTTCTTTGACTAATATTATATTCAATTGTAATTCTTAATAGATAAGCATACTTAAGTCCATTTAATTTATTTATAATTTAAAAAGTAAAGTTTTATTAATTACTCTTTCTTTGTTAATTGTTTTTTTACAAAATTGACACAGACGAAAACGTGCTAAAACGGACCGAAACGTGCAAAAATGGACGAAAACGTGTAAAAACGGAAGAAAATGTGCAAAAACAGACGAAAACGTGTAAAACAAACCGAAACGTGTAAAAACAGACATAAACGTGCAAAAACAGACGAAAACGTGCAAAAACGGACGAAAACGTGTAAAAACAGACGAAAATGTGCAAAAACGGACGAAAACGTGCAAAAACGAATAAAACGGACAAAAATATATGGAAACGGACGAAAATAGACCAAACATGAATTGCCTATACAAACTCAAGGACCAAATATGTAATTTACTAACGAAATGGTTAACGGAAGTTAAAAAAAAAAGGGCAAATTGCATAAAAGTGTACTCAACTTATAGTCAATTTTAATTTAATGTACTCTACTTTTTTTTCTTCAATTTAATGTACTCAACTTATTTTTGGTTGCAATGTAAGACATATAACGGATTTTTCAGTTATCTTATGTTGAAAAAATTACATGTTTCGTCCCTATGGTTTATCCCAATAACATTCGTAGTCCCTATTTCATTTTAATTACGCCAGAAAAATGTTTTCGTCCACTTTTATACGTTTTCATACGTTTTGTCAATTTTTATACGTTAAAATTTAAAAAAAATACATTTTTTTTTTAAATTAATGTTTTAAAAAAAATTATTTTTTTTTGAAAAAAATAAACTTTTATAAAAACAATAAAATTTTTAATTTTTTTTTAAAAAGAATTCTTTTTTAAAAAATTAAAGTTTTAAAAAAAATAAAAAAGTTAAATTTAAAAAATAAAATTTTTAAAAAATTAAATTTTTTAAAAAATATATAAAAAGTTTTAAAATTTAAATAAAAATAATTTTTTTTTAAATAATTTTTTTTAAAAGATTAAAATTTTTAAAATTTATTTTTTTTAAAATCTGGATAAAAACTTTTTTTAAAAATTTTAATTTTTTTAAAAACTTAAAGTTTTTTTTAAAAAATTATTTTTTTAAAATAAATTTAAAAATGTTGTTGTTTAATTGTAATTTTTTTTAAAATTTTAATTTCTTTAAAAAAGTTAACTTATAAAAATTGACAAAACGTATAAAAGCGGACGAAAACATTTTTCTGGCATAAGATAACTATAGGGACGAAACATGTAATTTTTTCAACATAAGATAACTGAGAAATCCGTTATATGTCTTACATTGCAACCAAAAATAAGTTGAGTACATTAAATTGAAGAAAAAAAAGTAGAGTACATTAAATTGAAATTGGCTATAAGTTGAGTACACTTTTATGCAATTTGCCCAAAAAAAAAACCTAAATCGGCCAAAAAAAAAAGTTGGGTACCTTAAATTAAGAAAAAAAAAATAGTACATTTAATTGAAATTGGACATAAGATGAGTATTTTTTTATGCGATTTGCCCTTGTTTTTATATACGGTATATTAATTTGGTTGGATGGTATAAAGATTATTTTGACCAAATTGAAGCTAATTTTGGTTTTTATTAATCAATAAAAATGCTCAATTTTGTCACGTAAGTAAGATGATGCAGTCTCATTGGTTCAATTGAGTTTTTGAACATTCTTTTTATAGTTTTTATAAATCACTTATTAATAAAAGTTAAGAAAACACCAATTTGAATTTTTAGAGGACCTGAAAGAAAAATTGAAAAAAAAAAAAAAAAAAAAACATGAATGTGGACATGTGGTGTTTAAATCGCGTTTTAGGTGAAAATGAAGCAATTAAAGTTTTGGACGTAAAGGGTATTTTAGTAAATTAGTTAATTGTTTTTGTAAGTTTTTAAAGAAAGAAGAAGAAAATTACATATTTTGTCTTTGTGGTTTGCTCAAAATCACACACGCAATCCCTATTTGATTTAAATTATCTTTTTCAAACAATTTTCATTGATAGTTCTTATTCTTGTAAATACAAACTATCCGTATAACAAAGATAAGGACTATATATATAATAAAAAAAACTTTAGATTATTACACAGTTGATTCTTATTTTTTAGAAAAAATTACACGTTTGGTCCCTATGGTATACCCCAAATAACAACTTTAGTCCCTAAGTCGTTTTTATTACACCACAGATACCTATTTTCGAAACCTTGCACGCATTTAGTCCCTATTTTGGATGGGCGTTAGTTAAGTCCGTTAAGTATTTTGCGCTGTTAGTCCTTCGTTAAAAAAATTTGCACCGTTAGTCCTTATTTTTTAAAATTTAGTTTTCCCCAGTTAGTCCATCCGTTAATAATAGTTATCGCCCGTTTTTTTTACATATTTGTCCGTTTTTATCCGTTTTCGTTCGTTTTTATCCGTTTTCCCCCGTTTTTTTTCGTTTTTCGTCCGTTTTTGTCAGTTTTTTATTCGTTTTCGACCGTTTTTTACGTTTTTATCCGTTTTCGTCCGTTTTTTTACGTTTTCGCCATTTTTTTTTTATTTTTTTACGCTTTTGTCTGTTTTTATTCGTTTTCGTTCGTTTTTTATCCGTTTTCGCCCGTTTTTTACGTTTTTGGCTGTTTCTTTATTTTTGCGTTTGTTTTTTATCCGTTTTTTTACGTTTTTGTCTGTTTTTTTCCTTTTGCGTTCGTTTTTTTACGTTTTTATCCGTTTTCGTTCGTTTTTTTCACAAAAAAATTCCAAAAAAAATTGGAGCTTTTTCACAAATTTGAAAAAAAAAATTCCAAAAAAATTTTGAAAAAATAAATTGGAAAAAAATGATTTTTGAAAAAAAATAAAAAAATTTGAATAAAAAATTAAAAAAAAAATTGAATAAAAAAATATTTTTCAAATATTTTTTTTTAAATTAAAAAATATTTTCGAAATATTTTAGAAAAATATTTAATAATTAAAAAATATTTTCGAAACATTTTTTTTTAAATTAAAAAAATTTGAATAAAAATATTTTTTTTTAAATATTTGAAAAATATTTTGAAAATATATATATATATTTTTTAAAATATTTGAAAAATAATTTTTTTATTCAAAATTTTTTATTTTTTTTCGAAAATATTTTTTTTCCAATTTATTTTTTCAAAATATTTTTAAATTTTTTTTTTTCAAATTTGTGAAAAAATTCCAACTTTTTTTTTTGGAAATTTTTTGTGAAAAAAAAGTTAACGAAAACGGATAAAAACAGACAAAAACGTAAAAAAAAACGGATAAAAAGCGAACGCAAAAGGAAAAAAAAACCTTAAAAAAACGGGCGAAAACGGATAAAAAACGAACGAAAACGGATAAAAACACACAAAAACGTACATAAAATGGGCGAAAACGTAAAATAAATGGACGAAAACGGATAAAAACGTAAAAAACGGACAAAAACAGACGAAAAAAAAAGGGGGAAAACGGATAAAAACGAACGAAAATGGATAAAAACGGACAAAAATGTAAAAAAACGGACGATAACTATTATTAACGGAGGGACTAACTGGGAAAACTATATTTTAAAAAATAAGGACTAACGGTGCAAAATTTTTTAACGAAGGACTAACAGCGCAAAATACTTAACGGACATAGCTAACGCCCATCCAAAATAGGGACTAAATGCGTGCAAGGTTTCAAAAATAGGTATCTGTGGTGTAATAAAAACGACTTAGGGACTAAAGTTGTTATTTGGGGTATACCATAGGGACCAAACGTGTAATTTTTTCTATTTTTTATAATAAGGACTATCTAGTGGCGGAACCAGAAAATTAGATTGTTGGAGTTGTTGTTTTTTTTTTTTTTTTTTTTTTTTTTTTTTGGACGATAGAAACAAAATGCGGCAAAAAAACTAGAATTAGAATGATAAATCGAGTATTGTTACTTTGAGATCAAGGATATATAAGGTTTTAGAGTGTTTAACGTATGGTTTTGATGTGTGGGTGAGGGGATTTAAAAAAAAAATCCTCAAATCGAAGAAAAAATACACTAAAATCTCGTCTTGTAGTGCAGCCATGGAGGGTATCGTCCCCTAATAATACATACATGCATCCGCCCCTGGACCATCGATGCAACTAATTTAAAAATTATATATTAATGGTGTCATTAAAATCGAATAAGAACGATGAGTGTGATTTTGAGTAAACATGAGTAAAGGACGAAACATGTAAGTTTTTCAAGAAAGAAAATAACGTAAAATGAAGGCGGGTGTTTGTGTAAGCTTATATGTGGGCTTATGAACTTATTTGATTTCGACTAATTTAAAACTGACAGACTTATATAAGTTTATCATATTATGATTGAGATCCTCTCATATTCCATTTAACATGAGAGGTAATGTTGAAGTTTATGTAAGTGAAGAAAAATGAACAAATTAATCATAATGGGACCATTATTTTATAATTTAATTATTGTGAAGAAAAAATAACTAACATGACTTCTCATGTTGAAATAAAACATGAGAGGATCTCAATCAATCATATTATAATAAACTTATATAACCCAACAAGTCTTAAAATAAGTCAGAAAATTAGCCGAAACAAAAATAAGACCCATAAGCACATATAAGCTTAAACAAAGGGAGGTGATTTGAACACTCTCATAAATGATTGGGACACTCAAATTTTGAATGTTTAAACATTTATATCCTCACATCATTTTTAGTTATGTTTATCCTGTAAGGCTATAAAGATCCAAACAGTCAAAATTTGAATGTTTCAATCATTTTTTAAAAATATACAAATCACTACCCTTAAACAAACACCCCCGAAGCAATAGAATCAACAAAGAAATAGATAACATTTAAGTAAGAGTTAATTGCATTTTTGGTCCCTGTGGTATGTTCAAATTATAGGTTTGGTCCCTACAGCTTTGAAAATTCAATGATAGTCCTTATTTTGAAGTTTGGATTGCATTTTTGGTCCCTAATCGGTGTGAAATGACCAAATTACCATTGTCTTCTCTAAATAAGACAAAAGGTATTTTAGTCATTTCACTTTATCCAGGGACCAAAATTGCAATCTAAACTTCAAAATGGAGACTATTATTGCATTTTCAAAGTTTTAAAGATCAAACCTGCAATTTGACCGTACCACAGGGACCAAAAATGCAATTAACTCTTTAAGTAAAAAGTCAGTCCCAAACAGCCCAAATTGAAAACAAATCGGAGAACACCTGCTTTGAGTTGATTTCCACAATTCGCCATCTCACTAAAAAGGTACAATTGTTTGTTGCAGTTGAACATGATAATTTTTTAAAATTTATCAAACCCTTGTCAATTATTGCTAATAAGATCTACTTTTATTTAGGGCTTTTTGTTAGATAGAAGAATCATACTAACTGTTTATGGTTAAGTTCACTAACCCAAATGAACAAAATGAAAGTTCGTTACCTTAGACGCATTTCATAAGCCTCAATTTTCCGGCTTATTTTGAGACTTATATAAGTCTCAAGATAAGCCAGAAATTTTGGGTTTATGAAACATAAGCCGAGAACAGATAATTTCATAAGCCCACAAATAAGCTTAAACAAACACCCCCTTAATGGCCGTCTTGCCAGTTTGTATAATAGCTATCATATGGTCATATAAAAGGCATTGCTGATTCTATGGTTTAGGCGTTTTAAGATTGTGAATTAGTTATTCATTTGAAATTGTCTAATGTTTTAAATGATTTGAACGGGTTGTTCAGAATACAAATTTACCGTCAACCCTCCGGTGAGTACTAAATGTATCATCTCTTAAACGGATCCAGTAGAATCAACTGAACATCAGTCACCAGAAATTATGAAATCATTTTAGTCTAATAAGTAGAAAATAATCGTTTGGTGTTACCCATTCACATCTAATTTAGCACCATAAGCTACTATCTGTTATAGTCGTGAATGAATTAAAGACGTGAACATTTATTGTATTAGATGAACTATATACGGGTCTTTTCTTTTCGTGCAGTTTATTTAAAAATCAAGAATTAATGGATAGCATCATAGATGCTATGAACAGCGCATATCAAGAACTTATAAATGCAGTAGCAAACACACTTGAAGCCAAAGAAGCCTCGGGTGGTCAAGTTACTGCTGCAACAGATGCTGCACTTGAAAACCTCAAACAAAGATGGGAACTATTTCGAGTCGCATGTGATCAAGCTGAGGAGTTTGTTGAGTCAGTAAAACTTAGAATTGGGTCTGAATGCTTGGTGGATGAAGCCACAGGGTCGGTTGCTGGGAAGCCAGGGCAAGCCGTGACACCTGGACTTCCTCCTATTAGTGCAGTTCGGTTGGAACAGATGAGTAAAGCTGTTCGTTTGCTAGTAATTGAACTTCAACAAGGTTCCGGATCTGCAGGAAACTTATCAATGCCTCAACACTCTCCTGCTCCCTTTGATGCTCGGTTTCATGAAGATTCTGCTCAATAGGTACTCTGACGATTGGTTAATGCTTTTTTTCGTTAGCTATATATCTGTCTTTTCTCGGACTAAAGTCATACTTTAGATGTAACGCAAAAACTATTATTTTAGATTACAGACTGATATGAGTATGCTCGCATTTAGATGTCACGTGCATGGGTATTGTGTATAAAATGATTTACTATGCTTGATGCTTTAAAGCTGCAACTTTGGCGACTTTTGGCTAGTTTGGCTCATTCTCTAAAGCTGAGTTTTGTATTATACTGTGTAGTCCGTTAAAAATAAAAAAATAACCTGTATTTTTTCTAGAGAGGTTGAATTGGCACTTCTATTTGCACTTCTATTTGCAGCATAACACTCATACACATGCTTGAATGTGATTTTTTCTAGACTGCTTCTATGGAATACTTTGACATTAAAACTGAGTATTTTGTTGGTTTGTTACCGGCCTAATAATAAGTATAGTTTGGTGTGGGGCAGATTTTGAGCGAAATTACTGTTCAGTTGACTTTTGCATGCCCTCATTTTGTTCTTGGTTTGATGATACCGTGGGAAGCTATGTTTGATTCACAGTTGATGTCTGCTATTGAACTATTTAACATGTGTGGTTGCATACCCCTTTCCACATCCTTCTGCGAATCTCCTATCCTGAAATTGAGATAAACATTTTGCTGACAACAATATTTTTTAGTTCAATTATCCTACTGTATTTTTTTCCACGTAGTTAACTTAAGTGCTGTTTTGTCATCTGTAATGTAGTTGCATCAGTTAGAACTTAGAAGAGAGGACATGTTCTTAGAAGATATCCTAGGAGAGTTAGATGTCAATTGAGGTTAGCGTTAAAGAGTTAATGAGAAGAGAGTTGCATGGATGACGTCATGATGAGGACATACTCAAGTAGTGAAGAGATATTTGCATATGCGGTTGATGACAGAGTGGTTGACCTTCTGGCAAAATGAGCAGGATATGTTGATTGGTAATAAGTAATAACTTAAAACAGGTAATGTGACCCAATATACTGATTCTGATACGCTTGGGAAGGCTTTCGTGCTGAATGAGCTGTTTCCTTCTTAATTGCCTTTTTTTTTCTTCATTTTATCTATTTGACCAGTCTAGACTTTTAAGATGAGACATAATCCAAACAGATCCATCATTTGTAAATCGGCCGGAATGACCACCTTTACCCACTTCATTTCATGGAATGATGCATCTCCTAGAATGGCGTAATTTCATCTATTTAGTTTGTTCTAGTGTTTGATATGTTCATTTCCTTTTTAGCCAAGTACACGTTGCTTCCAAATGAAACGTTTGCTGCTCTTTAGCCTGTTTATGTTCAAGTCCGTAACACAATGCACAAATCTTTTTGGTTCTTAAAAAAAACAGTTCGAGAAGGTTCAATTGTCCGAAGTGAATTTCTAGACACATCAAAATGAACTTCAAACAAGTTTCTTATGTGCTCAATTTCGCCAAGAAGTCACTTGTTAAGAATAGATATTTTATTGTGGTACTAAATTTACCGTAAGATGATATTTTAAGGTTAAGTTAATGCCATATTAAAGCTGGCGGGTGTGGACAGAAGCAGACGTAATACATAAGTGTGTAATTAAGTATATAATAAGTTGATATTCTGAGTGAAATAATAGTTAGAATGTGGGTTTATGTATGTGAGAGACATTGGTAACGGTGTAGAGATGGAGAGCTACAATGGTTAAAGAGCCAAACATAGCTTGGTTATAGGAATAAACATTAATGGAGGTACAATAGTTAAAGAGTCTAACATGACTAGGTGAAAATACTCGAGCATGTCATGATGCAGTTAGGATCTCATATAGGCTTTTATGGCCTTCGCTGCAAATGGATCTTTTCATGTTTCTAAAAACATCTTTTAGACCATGACCAATTCCGCAATTGGTCCTATACATGCTACCCACTATCACAAGGTCAACGCTGGACTACAAGTAAGACGAAAGCTCCTGGTTACCCGACAGAGCGACATTAACTCTAGCTGCCTCCTTTTTGTGTCAACTTTAAATCTCAGTTTTCCTTGAATCTGGCATGTTGCCAGGAAGAAGAGCAAGGCTTGTTCCATAAATCACAAATCAAAGCTTAGAAATCTTGCTGAGTTAGCCTTATATTAAACACTTAAACGAAATCAATCCAAAATCTTCCTGATTGAATGATATGAATATCTAAAGGGGAACACGATGCAAGAGGCAAATGGATATTCAGCTAGATTATCCTCACCAAAACACTTCTGTTGGTTTCATTTCATTTGTTCAAGTTTTGTGTCACTAGTGCGGCTTAGCTTGACAGACCAGCATATAATGCCAGATTCTAGTATGTTAGATATTATATCCTCTAGTGTTATTATTTACTGTATCACTTGAGCCATGTCTCTATTTTCATTATCAATACTATAAACATTCTAATAGGAGACCATGTATGGTCCAGATTTGTAAAGTAAAATAGAAACAACTATTATATATAGCAACTCCGGGAAAGAAATATTTCCCTTTATTTTTGACAGTTGGTAAAGAGAATTTTATTGAGGAATTGAATTGGAAATCCTAGCCACAAAAGGCAAGCAACTCCGGGTCAGTTTGAATGATGGCCATGTCTTGATTTCGCATACACACGAGTGCTTCAATACCATCCTGGTTCGGAGTATCCATCAGAATAAAGCTATTCGTCATCATATTTCCCGCGAAAGTTGCTTTCAGGGGCTTTCCCCACCCAAAATCAACATCGTATAAAGGATACCTGCAAATACTTGTACAGAAATAGGCGGAGTCAATTATTCTTTGCACCTCTTGTAAATCATTTAACGAAGTTGATAGAAGCTCAAGTGCAGCTTCGATGTTTTTTAGATCTTGAAATTCCTTCTTTTTTTGCTTAAAGTCGCTGACGAATGCCTCTGGCTTCATTTCACTTTGATTATTCGTAAACATCTTCATTACCATGTAACGATTGCCTATGCTATTGCGAGGCAATTTCTCCGTCATTTTGTCTCTTATGTTTACAGCATGATTGATGCCAGTTGGTATAGAAAACTCAGAATTATTTGTGGTAGCTGCTGCGACTGCAGACTTGTAGAGCAGCCAACTCAAAACTTCGACACGAGTAGGGTTGGTGATGGGCTGACCAGATTCAGCTGCCATGGCTTGGACATTGAGTTTAAGCTCGTTTATCTTCGAGTTGGGGAAGATGAAACTCCTAGTGACACAATCATCTGAAGTCTGAAGCGTAAGTCCATCAAAATTTATGTTTATGTTTGGTAAATATAAAAACTTGGGATCAACAGGAAGTACACCATCTCTTGTTATTTTACCCCAATCTTTTAAAAAATGTGTAAAACTACTTCCATCTGCTATCTTGTGAGATAACGACACAGCCACAGCCACTCCTCCACATTCAAAATGATTAACTTGAACCGCCAAAGGGATGATCACTTCATCACTTTGGTGGCGGTTTGACGTAGACCATACTTGATTGTATGGAAAGCATTGGTCGAAATCTGCATGCTGCGAGTTTTGGAGGAAATCCGTGAGTGTGCTATGAATAGTTGCTTCAACAAACTCAGCACCTTCGTCGTTGCAATCTACGTAGGTTGGTGCAATTTTGGTGAGTCTACCAGCAAAAGGGTAATACTTTGTTAAAGTTTGAGATAAAGACTTCTTCAGATCAAGTGTTAGATCATGCGAAGTACGAGTGGGTGTGTTCTGGTAGAATACAACTATTGGCATGTGTATGTCCTCACTGATTTGATCAAACAACGAAAGATTGTAAGTTTTGAGGTAAGATGGGGTTGGAGAAGAAGGTTTGATAATTTCTTTCGAGACGATTGTGTGAAGCTGCTTTCTACCAAACTTTTTGCCTATCATACTCATCTTCAAGAAAGAATAAGAAGAGTTTGAGTTTGATGATATTCTATCCTAGCTTTTAGTTTTTCATATCATATATAGGCAGTCACGCATTAAGTTTTTAAGATCTCATACCCACTCAGGCGGGATTGAGTATCGTTGTTGTTGCATCAAGGTTTTAAGATAATGGTAAAAAAAGTATATCCAATTTGACATTTATTTCCTTGTTAAAAAAAAGTAAAGTAACATCCAATACCGTCTTCCACGGGTTATGGGTTCCAATACCGTCTTTCATGGTGTATGGGGGAGGTTAAGAAGTAGATAGCCATACCCCTACTCAAGGTAGAGAGACTGCTTTCGGTTCTACCAAAGGTAAAAAAAGACCTCCGACCTTGCAAGGGGTGAGGATCGAACCTCTGATTTCCTTGTTGTGTTTGATTATTATGGGTAAATTTCGCTACATTTTTACATTTTTAAAGTCACAATCATGTAGTAACCCACTTACTACAAAGCAGCAAGGTTATAAATAGCGTGAAACGTAACGTGGTAGCATGACCAAGCCTCACGCTTTAGGAGCTAAAATGAAATCATAGCATTTTTCAAAAAGCGACTTAAAACAGCACACAATATGAAAATATTTATAGATTTATATATTATATCATATTTCATTTATATCGAGTTTACAAAAAGTGTTATAAGAAATTATCATTGCGTGTAATCTTTTTTGGGTAAAGAGTATGTCATCTTTTTCATTTCTTTCAAGAAAACTTTCTTCATTGGAGTTGAATTTAAAAAAAAAAAAGCGCAACACCTTGCGTTTTGGCATTCATCTTTTTATTATTATTATTATTATTATTATTATTATTATTATTATTATTATTATTATTATTATTATTATTATTATTTTTTGAAACAAATCAAATGTTTATGAAAGTGCCCATAAAGTGTTTGATGAAATCTCTTAATGAAGTAACTTTGTGATTTTAGAGTCCGCATGTGTTAACTAAAAAATAAATGTTTTAATAACTGATAAAGAGTGGTGATATATAGACCTAAAACATAGACATATTGATAACCTAATCTATTCATTTTTTGATAAGTGTCATATACTTATTATCTCTCATCATTTTTCACCAATTAACTTTTTAAATGAACCAATCACATTTTTAGGTCAAAATTTAGGTTTTATTTTCAGGCATACAATTTATTTTCCATTGATAAAAGCTTCAATCCTTCTTTTCGAGACCTCTAGCACTCTTGTAATCACTCAACTATGCGCCTATCTTCGGTTTTCGATCAGCTATTGCAAAAAATCATAGTGTGATTTTTTAAGAATGATGAACATTATTTAAAACTCTGATGAACAAAACTTTGAATGTGCAATTGTTTATCACAGAATGTTTTGTTCATAAAAAAAATAAGTTTGTAGTTCATCAAAGAATTACCAGATGGCTAAGTAGAATTTGGAGTGTTTGGTTGTGAAGAAACTGAGTTTGAAGGTATTGTTTGGAGATGTGAGTGTTGTGATTTTAATTTTTTGTAGGTTGTTTTCAGTAGCTTAACCAACTTATTAGGTTCATCAAGTAATGTTAATCAAAAGACTGTTTGTTATGTTTATCACTCTATGTTCGCTAATACACAATGTCCCTTTTTTTTTTTTTTTTTTAGTCTATCTATCTCCATCTATCTTTATCAATCTAAGTTCATCAAAAATACTCTGCCCATAAGTTTATCAAATACCAAATGTTCATAATCATGGTCAAAATGTTCATCGGTCATGATCTCAATGTTTATCATATCTTGATATTCATCATACCTCGTGGGTCGAAGAGAAAAAGAAGGGAAAAGAAAAAGGAGTTCTAAGTTCAAAAAAAAAAAAAAAAAAAGTGACAGATGTGAAGCCGAGAGACTCTTTTTAGACTTTTTAAGGAGAAGCAATCTTTCTATTTGATCCCTTAACCGTTTTCAAATAATTATGCATTCAAATATATTAAACGTTACTTGTAAAGATAGACAATATAATAAATCAAAAGTTTATACTTTATACATCTATTATAATATAAATATTTTGGTACATATTAGAGGAATAAGTAGTTTGATACATTTTCAGAACATTATTCTTATCACTTTCATTAAGATTTGATTTATGAACACGTTCCACCGTTAAATATAATCGGTAATACTGGGACGAGAACAAAGATGTATCCAGGGGCGGACTCACGATAGTAAGTTATCAAATGCACAAATTTTTTTACTGGTATAAGAGAAATAAAAATAAACTAAAAGGTACGATTTCTAGTAAAAAAAATTAAGACGGCGTGTATTTCTTTTTAAATATTAGTGGACTAACAAAACAAGACATGTGTTTATGTGACACATAATTTTGAGACTAATTTCAATTCTAAAAAAGATTTTTAACGAAAATTTACACTAGGCGACAAACATCCATCGAATTCCCGTGAAGCCCGAAAACCCCCTTGGTCTGCCCCGAATGTATCTCATGTCGCAAACAAACAGAATCTGGTGTAGGATGAGAGCTTAAGTGGCATTTGATACATGGCGAGTGATGCACTACAAGCTGATGAAGTGGCAATATATTGATGCAACACTCCATAGCCATGGCAGTGCATGGATAACACCTATATGTGGGGCTAGGTATCGCAATATCTATCCGAGTTGATGAATATTAACTCAATTTAACTTATTAACCATGAACATGATAAGCTAAATATACGAATAATAATAGATAGAGCATCCTTGAATATAAATAAGTTGATGTTGTTCGTGAGCTTCTCGATTGGCTTGCTAAAAGCTCGATTCAAGTTCAAGTTAAACATTGAGCTCGATCAAGCTCGCAAGCTCAAAGTAGTAGGGCCTCAGCTGATCTCGTAATGTTTTCTCTATTCGAGTTAATTGATGAGGACGAGTATTTAACTCAAATATATGTGGTCAAATTTGTATTTTCCACTGGCCACAACATGTGTAATTGTGTAAATAGTGAGATTTGAACTTGTTGCGAAGCTGGAGGACACAACAAGCTTTTTAACAAATATGGAAGTGACCCAAGTAGATCGATGAAGTGTTAAGAGTCGTGTTTATGCTAACTTTGAGTAGAAAAACTCGTATAAACTCATATAAGCCCGTTTATCTTGTTTTGACCGCCCATTATAGATCCATTTGTTAATCTCCTTTTTTTTCTTGAAGCCCACATAGCCCAATCAAAATCGTATAATAGGCCCAAATTGACCATATGTTATTGTATAAAATGGTCAAACCGGCCCGTTTTTTACGGTTAAAATTTGAAGGGAAAGAAAAAAAAAAAAAATACTACTTTTTTTTTGTGTTCTTGAGTTTTTTTTAAGAAAGGAACCCGAAGTGGAGAGGAAACTGAGAGAATTTTTTGTTAAAAAATCTTCATCTCATTTTTGGGACGAAATGGAACGGGAACTTTAATATATTATGTGTAAAGACTAATTTGTCATTTTTAAAAGATTTGTCACTAACAACTAAAGGGATACATGTACGTGTAGCACTACTATATCGTTCGCCTCACCAGTTTAAGTTAATAGCTGTCATTAGTCAAATGATCATATAAAAATGGATTGCCTGTTTTGCTAGCTGGAATAAAGGTTAGGAGTTAATGGATTTTATGTTTGTAGTGTTTAATGTTGTATGAATGACAATGAAACGTAATGTGCTCTAGAATTATTTACCAGCAGTCCTGTGAAATGGCAGCGGACCAGTGGTTAATATTTTGTTTTGTTAAGTGTGTAAAAATGAGTTTTTTGTTTTGTTTTTTTTTTTTTTTTCTCGAGAATAGTATGAAGTTATGAACAGACTCACCGACCATATATTACCGAGCTCGAAAACCTTATCGGCCATTTTGGAAGGAAATAACCATTTGGTTAAGTGTCTAGTATTAGTCTTATATACAATTAGTTTTATAATCATTTATGATTTATGTTTCAATCTAGTTAAACACTTGTGTTGTTTCATCCTCAATGTAGTTACACCAGTTAGAAGATCAGACTAGTAGAAGAGTTAGAGGGTTGACCTTGTCACAAGATGAGTCAGATCAGGCAACGGGTCAAAACCGGTGAGTTTCAGTATGAGGTAGAAATGGGTTGGGTTGGGTTGGGTTAGCCCAGCGTTTTTCAGACCTAGCATGGTTACAAAATTATAATTTTACCATAACATTCTTTATCTTATTACTAAAATGATTTAGGAATTGTATACACTAAAAAACCATTTCAAAAGGCTTTTTTGAGTGTTGACCCGTCTGAGCGATTTCTTTGTTAACAACCTTCTTTTGATATTTACCCATTTTGACCGTTAAGAAGAGATAATCCAAACTGTTTCTTTATAAGTAAATTGTTAGAAATGGCCACCTTAACTCGATAAGAACCTGGCCTACTAGGGGGTTCACCTATTTTGTGTGCGCGTTTTTTTGGAATACCCAAACAACAAACACAAAACATATAGTATATGGTATTAACCATGAGTCTAAAGTTACATCTATTTAAAATACTCGGACAACGTTGGTCTTTAAGTTAAATGCTTTTACTTGCACTATATGCGGTAGTGCTCTGACTTATGGGTTGGATGCCTAAAATAAAGTTTACAACCGAAAGAACATAAAAAAAAATCCTAATGCCGTAAAATCACTAGCTACTAGCCTACATATTATACATGGTACAAACATGTTTATGATCAATAATACATACAAATGGTTTATGATTGATGATACATACAAATAGTTCACTCTTGACCCTAAATCTACTGTGATGGTATCCACACGATGTTATCAGCAGGGAGGAAATGGCACACCGGCGAGCTGCCAGGGTGTCCTCCAAGTACACGAAACGCCACGTGATCATGATCCCACATAGATGTGTCCATGTGGCATACAGCAATAGCATCGACTCTATTTCCGTTCTCACCCCCTAAAGAAATCTGGAAAACCCTATTATTTCCCTTTTGACCATGACAGTAGTAAACTGTATAAGGATAAGCCATGGTATGACAAGCCACCATATCAGGAACATGAATCTCCAATGGCTCTTTCAAAAAGGTATACCCTTGCAAAAGGGTAAAACTGGGCTTTGTCAAATTATGGATTTGGGTTGTCAAAGTCTTCAGTTTGTCTGTACCTAATATGCCTCGTATTGAGTCCAGCATGGACTCTAAGGAGCTAGCGCAAAACCTGATCTCACCAGGTACCGGCTCAAGCTCACATTGTTTAAGTGTTTGCTCCATAGCTATGGCTTGTGGCGAACCCTCGGCTAAGGAGATAAAGTCAAGAAGGTATGGGAGTTTTGATGAGGAGAATGGTATCAAATCGGCTTGTTCTCTTGCTAGTAGTCGAGGAGTTGTTGATGGGTCATTAACCGCAAAATAAATTGACATGTTTTTGCCCGAGTATAAGTCCTTTACATGGAAGAACACCTTTAGAGCAGGATCCAAATCACCATGTTCGTTCTTTCCAAATATTTCTATATGATTTTCTTCGTTGTGATCGTTTTTGGATTTTTCGTAGATAGCCCGAGAACTGCATAACTGTTATACATCATAAAATTTCAACTTGAATTAGCTTCAAGCTTTGAATTTCATCCATTTTTATTGATAAAACTAAAGGTTAAGTAGATTACTAACACATCTTTATATGATACACATATGTTAGACTTAAACTCCAGACTATTATATTACATAAAACAAATTTTTTGCTACCACTTTGAGGAAAATTTAACATGCTTTCTAGCTTTTTCCAAGTTCCAATTTTCTAGGAATTCATATTCAGAAGGGTTTAGGTCGCAAAATAGCAACAAACTTTTTTCAAAGTTTCATCCCGGTACGTGAACTACAAAAAGTATTATTAAATACACTTTCATAAAGTGTTCCGATATGCATATTTTGATGTGTTATCATATCAGAAAAATATATAAAAACAAGGTGAAACTTAGAAAGGCATCATACCTGTATAAGCAATAGAGCATGGAAGATGATGTTACAACTCTTGGCAGAAGAAGCCATGTTTGGTTTTTCAGAAGAGATGCAAAGATGAGAATTGAACAAGTGTGGACTTTATATGATAGTTGTTTCTTGATATAAGCATGCCAATTTCTTTATTACTTTAAAATCCATTTCTTTAATGTCAAGTTTCTTTTTAATAAGAATATTAAGTTTTAGTTACTCAATCAATACAAATATGGCTACTACTTGCCCAAAAAGTCCAATGTTACAAACTTTTATTTCTAAAATTAGTAAGGTTCACTGATAACATATAGTTTGGAGAAATTAATGTTCTTGAAAGTCAAATGATTTTGATTACTAACATATTCTTATTTCTTATACATGTTAGAACATGATCACAAATAAAAACTAATTTTTGACAAACACTTCATTTGTTCATATGGTTGGTATGCTTCATATATAGCTTTATCTGAAATTTAAAACAACTGGATTAGAATTAGAGTTTTTATTTTTGACAAACACTTCATTTGTTCATATGGTTGGTATACAATGTATGTTTGATAATATAGACGTCTATAAGGTTTATACTTGTAAATTTGACAAAGAAGAAAAAAATAGCAAGCAAATTATTTCATAAACTGTAGGTGTTTATGTAATTATAGTTTTAGCGGGTGAAAACATTCATTGTATAGCTACGAAATAAAGTTTTAGCACTAATATGTTTTTTCAACGAAAAGGATAAGCAATAATAAGGAGAATCAAGTAAATGAGCAAAACATCGAGTTTAATGAGCTGATAAGTTAATCTGTAATATTAATAAACTTAAGGAATGTTAAAATAAAAATCTTAAATGATTTTAGGGTTCATTTGCGATTATAATAAAATTAAAAAGGGTGTTTTAGCATTTAACCAATGGGTTAAAGGTTATTTTTTTAATTTTAATAAATTTAAAAGGCTTGTTTTAGCATAGAGAAAATACACCGTTAGTCCCCAAGGTTCTTCTAGATTTCACGTTTGCAATAAATTCGATTGATAATCATATGAATTGATTTGAATGGTGTAATTTTGTTCGATTTTAGACTAAATGTGAAATCTGGAAGAATCTTAGGGTCTAACGGTGTCTCTAACTTTATTATCCATGAACTGTAAACATACTTGATAAATGTTAATATAATGTGTTAGCATGACACTTATATGACGTTTTAAAACCACTTATTTTTATTTATTTATTTATTTATTTTAACATATTTAAGTAACACTTGTTGTTTGTTGTTAGTTTACATTACCAATAATTAATTAAGATTACAAAAATTAGTATGATAATTCTACCATTCAAAGAAATATAAAATGTTGAAGAATACAAGAGATGTGATTGGAGGTTGACTTTCTTAATAATTGAAAATGATTTATGTGCCGCCCATTGATTTGCATTGAGACACATGCGCACCATTCTTTTTCATTCAAATACTATTTACTCCGTAGGATGAGCATTTCAAAGAAGAAAAAAACAATTTTATACTACACGGTAGGATGAGCACTCCAAGCCGAATCTTGTATTGAACTTGAATTGTATCGGTATCGTATGAACTGGTATCGGTTTTCACTACACGGTACGGTAGTTGGACTGCAAAATATGTGAGAGGAAAATTCGGTACCTTCAAAACGGTACGGAATATAAACGGGTAACTTCGGTTTTAGAATTGAAATACAAAAGAGGTTATCTTTTGAACTAATTTTCATAACAAACAATCTTATTAGTCACCCTCATGAATACTATTCTAGAAAAAGATGACCACACATTCAAACTAACACAACGTTGGAGGGAAAAAAAGCTCTTAAACATTCTATGACAACTTTCGATACTTTAAAACCCTCCCAAAATTTAGCTGTAACCTGTTATTAATCACTAAAATCATCAAGTTTACACTCATAAACTATCCTAATCATTATCGTCAATCATATTTCAGTAAAATTAATGATTTACTTTTCTATGACTTATGTTTATTATTAAGTGTTAATTGTCTGAAAATGTATTTAACTTACCATTTTTTATAATTCTGTGTAGTGGATTTTTTTTCTAATAAAATACAAAACTTTTGAATTTGTGCCTTTTTGTATCCTATGACCATTTTACCCCTCGATATCAATATAAAGTTATAAACATATTGATACCAAGGGGTAAAATGACCTTTTCCACGAGCTAAATACACAAAAAGCACGAATTCAAAAGTTTTGCAATTTCATAGGGAAAAAAAATTCATTACTCGAAGCTATAAACAATGTTAAGTTAGATATATTCATAGGCAAAATTTTTTGGTAAAGGGTTCTCCCGGTAAAATATATTACTTCAAAAAAACAGTTAAGGACAACCGTTGAGGGTAAGTCCCACAACTCTGCCCAATAAGGCTAAACAAACACTACTATAGAGAATAAAACCTAATCTAGCATAAAAATAACACGCCATACTTATGCATAACAAGAAAGAAACCTATCTAATTTGACCATTGTAACACCCCCAAAATTTGGTACAACGAAAGACTTAATCAAGCTTTCGGGGTGCTACGGGATTGGTACACAACACAAGCATAGAAAATAAAGATAACATAATCCGTTACATAAAACTAATCCAACATTTAGTCATTAGGTTTACATTTATTCAAAATTACTGAAAGTAAGGCCCAAAAGAAAGCTTAAGATAGGTCCCATAAGTATTATCAGAGTTTTAGTTGATCCTTCAACCATGCCTTTTTGCCAAGCCTCCAAGAACAAGCAATCCAAAACATCATCTTAGTTACCTAAGAAAACATGCTAAAAGAGTTAGCTAACGCTGGTGAGTTCATAGGTTTAATTATAAATTCAGTAGTGGACCTGATAGAGTTATTTGCTATGTGGGACTAGGGTAGATATACATCATACATTCCAACAACATTCAAATAATAATCATTCCAATATCGAAGAGAGAGTGAGATCTCAGTAGGTCCCTAAGGCGGCTCTAGCCAGGCACCGACGATATAGCAAGGTAATTTACGTTGCTATCTTGGTCTAGGTCGGAAGTAGATATCTATTCTTAGCTAGGCACCAACGATATAGCAATCCTAGTCTAAGTCAACATTCGCATATCTAACCTTAACTAGTCAACACATAATAGCAAAACAAAAGTAGTGGCAAGTCCAAGAAAGTAGTTTGCATGTTTTCTCACCCAAAGTTTAAATAAAACATAGTTAAAAAGTGTTGCTATGAAACTCACCTTGATCAAGCAAAACACAAATAACCAATAGAAGTAAGCAAAAAAACAGCTAACACGGCTCGGCAACTACAGACTCAGCACAACCTAATAATATAGATTCGTCTTTAATACATTTCCAAATTAATAGTTTCTATCCCCGAATATATTCCATTTCTATTTCCAAAATATCTCTTTCCCAAATTAGTTATGAGCGTTTGGTATTATCGTGTGTGGTGTCGACTCAACGAGACTCAAGTTAACGCACTCTACTAACAGACCAAAGCATAAACATGACAAACAACTCGACCTCTATGTGATAAGCTTTATAGTTTAATAAGATTTCTGGATAAATCGTTAGAACTAATCGAATTAGTCAACTCGATAAATATAACCATTTATTCATTGCAGTTATTATTCCAAAAACCAATTCACCAACCTAACGAGTCATAAGGATAAGTTGTCCATTAATAAGTTCTTCCGACATACATGACGGGCTCTTATCAGATTCGTCAACCCAAAAGTCCGTTATCTGTGTGGGTTAAATATATTAATGTCAAGTCATCCGTAACCCAATATAAATTCCAATGATTATTTATTCCTCATAAATGACATATTTAGATATATGTGCCCTCGAAACATTTAATAACTCTTTTTGTAATAAAACTTCTCATTTTTAAGTTACTAACTTCGTTAAATATTAAATAACAAGTAATGTCACTTAATATTTTTACTTATTAGTCATCATTTATTTATTTGCATTCCTCGTTATATAATTAAATATAAGTTTTCAATGAGTTATTATCTGTTTTGAGTCACAAGTCCGAGTAATCAACTCTCGGCTCATTAGTAAGTCATAATGTCCAATATAAACTAAAGTCCAAATTCAACACCAACAACAACTACTAAACAATCACCAACCAGAATTCAACAATAACCAATAATCCAACACCGAGACCCTAGTGGTCTCGGTCTACCTCTCGGCTATAACCCAAATGAACCCAAACGGACCTCTTGGGTCTCGGCTACGTTCGAATCCACACAAACAACCCAAACGGACCTCTTGGGTCTCGGCTAACACTCACAACAACAACAACTTCAAGAATCACTTCAAAACCCGAATCAAAACATAACAATAACAACAATAACAACAATAACAACGGCCACAACAACGACAACAATAATGACCTAGCCGTGAGCTCTTGCTCACGATTTGACTCGACTCGACCACGCAAACACGACAACGATACAAAACTATTTTTCTTTCGCATTTTTATTAATAAAAAATATATTTCCGTTCGTTTAACCTTAAACCCAAACCAAAAATGCAAAACGTGACTTGATGAGTCACGAGTCGACTCACACCGAGTCACCAACGAGCGTTTTTCTTCTCGATCTACAAGGTGGTGGTGATTAAAACGGTGGTGATAAAGATTGGTGACGCGTGGTGATGGAAAAGGTGGCAGTGGAGGTTCTTCTTGGCGCGTGTGGTGGTGGGATGGGATGAGGGAGTCACAAGGTGTTGATAGGTGGTGGTGGTGTAGTGTTGTGAGTGGCGATGATGGTGGTTTTGGTGGTGGCTGGCAGCGACTACAAGAGAGAAAGAGAAGGAGTGTTATGTTTTAGGGTTTGGTGGAAATGAGGAAGAAAGATAATGCTAGGGTTTTATTCCACCACGGGACCATAGTTGTAATTGTTTTGAAACCTTAGGGGGGTCGGATTTAACCACAAGGACCTTACTCGTAGTTTGTTTAAACTTTCCCAAAACATGATTAATGGCTCGCAAAATATACTAGATTGTGACATAATAATTTCCTAAGTCGCGCCATTGCTTTTGAATCAATTTTTCCGTTAAAATGACTATAAGCACACTTATTTTCGTTTAACGAGTCAAACATTAATATTTCTCGCATTATTTGGTTTCTATTGTGCCGACTCGCGTAGTGCCTAATATAAGCTAAACATATCATAAATCATTCAACATCATAATAATCCACGAAATCTAATCAACGATACGAATATAATTCAACATGATTCCAAAAATAATTTCTAAAAGTTTATTATTCGTTTTAATTAACGTAATGCAGCATTTAAAAGGGCTCCCTAAATTTTCCCAGCCTTAGAAGAAACCCGCCTCGGGTTTCACTTTGAATTACCCGATGATGATCCAAAGAGTTGAGGATACTTCCTCTGGAATTCATCTTCATGTTCCCACGTGAATTCTGGTCAATGTCGGGAATTCCAACGAACTTTGAAGATAGGAATACGACTGTGCTTCAGTCGTTTGACTTCACAATCCATTTCATTCGGCTCCTCAATGAAATTTAGACTTTCCTCTATCAGGATCTCTCTTACAGGTATGATTGGGGTTTCATCGAAAATACATTTCTTTAGATTAATCACGTGAAAGACATCGTGTACACTGCTCAACTCTTGGGGTAGCTCAAGTCTGTAAGCTACTGGTCCAACTCTGTCCAAGATTGGAAATGGCCCAATATAGCAGGGGTTAAGCTTTTCACGTTTACAGAAGCGTGTCACCCCTTTCCAAGGAGAAACCTTTAACATGACTCAGTCTCTCACTCGAAACTCAAGAGGCTTACGTCTCTTATCGTCATAGCTCTTTTATCTGTCACGTGCAGCTTGAAAACGATTACAAATTTGAATCACCTTCTCGGTAGTTTCTAGAACAATTTCGGGACCTGTAAGTTGGCTGTCACCAACTTCAGCCCAACAGATCGGAGAACGACATTTTCGGCCATACAACACCTCAAAAGGTGCGGCCTTAATGCTGGTATGATAGCTATTGTTGTAGGAAAATTTGGCCAAAGGAAAGTATTTCTCCTTGCCTTTGCCGAAATCAATAACACAGGCTCGAAGCATATCTTCCAACGTCTGAATGGTCCTCTCGCTTTGATCGTCTGTTTGGAGATGATAGATGGCGCTCTTATCAAGTTTTGTTCCCATGGCTGTCTGCAGTGATCATAAAAAATTTGACGTGAACCAACTATTACGGTCAGAGCGCCATGTCGAGAAATAATCTCTTTCACGTATAGCCGAGCAATCTTGTCGATACTGTTATTTTCGCTGTTAGCAAGAAAGTGAGCGGAATTAGTTAGTCGATCCACGATTACCCAAATAGTGTCACAACCACTAACTGTTCTTGGTAATTTGGTAATAAAGTTCATGGTGATTCACTCCCATTTCCAAACAGGGAGTTCAGGTTGCACTAATAATCCTGACGGTTTCTGGTGTTCGGCATTTACCTTGGAACATGTTAAGCACTTACTGACATATAGGGCTATGTCGGCTTTCATGTTAGGCCACCAATACAGTTTCTTCAGGTCGTGAGACATTTTATCAGCTCTGGGATGGATAGAGTATTTTGATTTATGCTACTCATGCATAATCAACTTGCGGATTTCTCCATAGAGTGGTATCCAGCTTCTGTCTCCGAAGCATAATGTTCCATCGGAACGCTTCACGAAGCCATTCTTGCTTTCCACCATTCCATAGATATTTTTAGCCAGACAATTTTCTCCCTTCAACGCCGCGCCTTGGGCTTCTAATATCTGAGATGGTAGTGGCGAACTAATCGTTATTCCCAAAGATCTGAGTCATAACGGGGGTATCCTCTCCTTCCGGCTAAGAGCATCTGCAACAACATTTTCCTTATCGGAATGATAACAAATATCACACTTGTAATCACTGAGTAATTCCAACCAGCGTCGCTGTCTCATGTTTAGCTCCTTCTCGTTCAAGATGTGTTGCAAACTCTTGTGATCAGTATACACTATGCACTTAATGCCATGCTGATCCATATCCTAAGTGCAAACACCACAGCACCCAATTCCAAATCATGATTTGTGTAGTTTTTCTCATGCTTCTTAAGCTGTCAGGAAGCATACGCTATCACCTTCTCCCGTTGCATCAATACAACTCCCAAACCTTTGTGTGAAGCGTCACAGTACATGATGAAGTCTTCGCTACCTTCGGGCAGGGCTAAGATAGGTGCACTACACAACTTCTCTTTCAGTAATTGAAACACTTCCTATTCTTTTTATCCCCATTCGTACTTCTTCTTCTGAGTCAGTTTAGTTAGCGACTTGGCTATTTTAGAGAATCCCTCAATGAATCTGTGGAAAACTAGAAGGGGGGGGGGGGAGGTTGAATAGTTTTACCAATTTAAAACTTCCTTTTAAATATTTAGATCAACTCATGTCAATCTATTTAATTGTTTATGTTGGACGTTGATAGATAGATATATAAACGTGTAATGAAACATAAAGAGTAAGAAGCACATCACCACGACACAAGTTATTTATAGTGGTTCCGGCTACAAGGACACATTCCTTGCCCTACTCCACTCCTCGAGTCACCTACTCGAGAGTTCGTAAGCACTACACCAACTCCTTGTGGCGGAGAAGCCTTCACAATGTCGCTTAACCTTTTTCCGGTACAAAGCTAAATACCGAGTTCTTTCACACCAAGGCGAAACACACCTAACACAACGTCGCCTACCCTTTATACGGTGCTAGGCTAACCACCGAGTTCTTTCACACCTTAGGAGAACTAATCCTATCACAACGTCGCCTACCCTTTATTAGGTACTAGGCTAAGCACCTAGTTCCATTACAATGGAGGAACTACTACCCTTCACGACATAACACCTAATATCAAGGAGATCAATTCCTTGTTACACCTTCATCAAGGATATCACCATCCTTGGAAACAAACAAACAAATACTTATATGTATAACGATGCACCTCATCGATTATACGACCTAGGCATTCTTCCCAAATGCGACTTGATTTGATTCTTCGGCATCCTTCACTAATGCCTTTGACACAACGCTTGACACCCTTCACTAATGCCTTCGTCTTGACACCTTTAGCATTCTTCACTAATGCTTTGACACGGAGGATGAACATCTTTCACTAATGCTTTCATCTTGACACTTTCGACATTCTTCACTAATGCCTTCAACCCAACATCTATGGAGAGAGGAAGAACTATCAACAAGAGAACCTTAGTTGTCTTGATGATGACGAAGCATGACAACTCATGGACTTGAGCTTGCACGTCTTCAAGAAGTGGTGATCTCTCCTTTAAGAGGAACCTAGAAGATCACACAAAAATAAAAGACAAACTACATAGATCACTTAGATCTGAGGTTAAAGGGTTAGAATACTTTGGGGAAGTATGTGTGTGAAGTAATGCATAGAAAGGAAGAAATGGCTCTCTATTTATAGAGAAAATTCTCTACTGTTCCCCGGATCCCACGGATCCCTTCCACTTGGGATCCGGCTAGCACAAAGCCAGGGATCCGTGGAACGCTCCTCTTTGCCCATGGGTATTTTTGGTTATGGGTTATGGGTTGATCCATGGTTTTTTATCTAGATACAATGAACTTGGTTAAGTGGTATATATAAAACCATGGGTTATGAGTCAATACCATTTGCTAGTTTTTACCCATTTTAGTATTAACATGTTTTTATCAATTTTTAGTATTTACATGTTTTGACCCATTTTAGTATACTTGGTTTAAGTATGTGCTAACCCAATATGTAAACATTAGTTGTTGTACATATATATCTAAATCATAAAAACACTTATTCTTGTTTTAGTGTTTTATGTGAAAACGTAAATGTGTTAGAAAACTATTAACTCAAACTATTTACGTACTCTATTTGTTTCGTTAAAATGATTTTACGTTTGTTATCGACAAGACATTAGAAGATCGTAAAATATAAATAAACGTTTTTACGGCTTATTTGTATTAACAATCTCCCCCTTTTTGTTGATGACAAAACATAAAATTATTTTAAGGAAAAGCTAAAATTCGTAAAAGTTTGAATTTGTAGTTTTTACTTTCTTCTCCCCCTTTTTGTCAAAACAAAAAGTGTTTGAAGGAAGGAAACACATTGTTTTTAAGAAAAACATGTGAAAGAATTAAAAGAAAAAAGAATTAGAGAGCAAATAACGGGAAAGGATCTCGTCTTAACTCCCCCTTGACGAGTCCATCCCTTTGAAACGGCGTCAAGGACATGACGTAAAATAAACTAATTGTGTTTGCAAGTATGTTTGCAATTGGTTCGTCTAAGTGACGAAAAATGTGCTCCCCCTTGAATATTGCAACGTTGCAATGGGGTGTCATGAAGTGTAATCCAAAATTGGATTAAGTTGCGAATAATTTTGCAATGTTGTTTGACACAAAGCTCCCCCTAGTTTTATGGTGTCAATATCTTCACGTGTATTTTGAATAACTACAAAACAAAGGTTAGAAAACAAGAGTATATAGCATAATTTCCTGCAAATAAGACTCATGTTAGTACAATTTTGTGCTTCTGTACCACGGATCTGACGGTTCCCTTCTTGGAGGGATCTGTCTAGGTATTTGGGAGGGATCCGGCTATCTGTTTGATAGTTTCTTCAGCAATGAGAATGTTCCATTCAATGCTAATGAAGATGTGAAATAACAAGCACAATGCACTAAATAAATATAGCATATAGATATTCATTCAATAAAACAAGAGATACACTACCAAATCTCTAAAACTAAGAGAATGAACTAGCCAAACAAGTGCTACTAATGCTAATGAGTTATTCCAAACTTTAGATTAAAAGCTTTAATGATGATAAATGATGAGATGAGTTTTCCTAAGCATCTTTAGTTTGAGCTTGTAGTTCATGTATCAATCTATCTAGTTCATGTTTCAATCTTTCACCATGTTTACAATGATAGCAATCCTTGTCATGGTTTTGAGTTTCAAGTGAAGTGGGTTGAGAATCTTCAAATGATTGTGAGGTGGCTCTAGGTACTAATGATGTTGGTTGAGTTGTGGAGGGTATGTTTGGTATAGTAGAATTAGGTGATGAACTCCTAGTGAGAACACTTTTCTTGGAAATTAGTTTGATTGGTTTCCTTGGTGTGGGAGAAATCCTAGCATTGGTGGACTCAACCGGAGATGATTCGGTTGAGGAAACTTCATGTATTATTCTAGCAAGTTTCTTGGGTGGTTCTTAAGTGGATGAGTTAGCACTAGGAGCCTTAGTCATAGTGATGATGGTGCTAGTAAGAAACTCTTGCTGATTTTTGAGATGTGATTGAGAGTGGTGTCTTAATCCTAAGGTTGTTGGGTTTATAAAGGATAACTTTGAATTAGGAAATTAAATTCTTGGCCACTTAGAGGACTAAGCATGCTCTTGGGATTTTGATCAGCTCTAGGAGGATAATTAATGTATGCTAAGAGTGGTTAGAGAACCAAAGGGTGACTTGAATTCGAATATGGAAGCTGATTTATGCATTCTGCATCTACGGATCCCGCGGATCCCTCTCAGTAGGGATCCACCTGGTTAAAGACCAGGGATCCGGCTATCAGACAAGGTCTAGGTGAAATCATTATGCTTTTGTAAGGTTTGTTATTAATGGATTTCGAGGGTTTGACTTAATTTTGAAGTCTTTAGCTGTTGGATATTTCAAATCCTTAACCATAACAAGTAATGGTGCTTAATGATGGTTTTGGCCAAGAAAATTTGACCTTGGGTAGTCTAACTATATGTTTGACAATGATTCCATTTAATTTGATGTGGAGAAATGGTGATAACAAGTCCTAGAAGTCAGATGATGTCCTAATAGGAATTTACTAAAATCCTTAAAAATAAGAGGAAATGAAAAACTAATTTTTGACCCTAATTTTGATTAAAAGATGATTGAGATCAATTTGCTAAAATTGAAAGATAAACCTAACTAAATGCTATCAAGCGTGATAGATAATGTGTGAGTGTTGGAGCGGAATTATGGTGAGTTTTGACTAGTAGATAAAAAATATTTCAAAAATGTATCCTAGATAAACCATGGATGAGAGTGAGATTTTCAACTATTTGATAAAGACTTAGTTGGCTCTAGTATCTTATGTTTGACTTGTTAGAGATGATCTAATGGACTGTTTTTGATGTAGCCAAATCTGTATTTCATATCAGATGCTACGGATCCCGCGGTTCCCTTATGGGAGGGATTCGGCCAGTTCAAAAGCTGGGATCCGCCTACTGCAGATCAGAGAGCTTTCAGGAAATGTGCATCTTTGCACTTTATATCAAATGCTTTTCCTAGTTGTTTCTACGGGGACTAAATACACTAGCACAACTAATATAATGTATACTAAGGTAGGAAGAGCTAAAATTCCTAGAATGAGTGACGACGACCATTCAAAGGGTCGTAAAATCTCATTTCCCAAGTACCTACGTTAGGATTGTTTAGTGCCATGATATGGCAATACCTACAAACTACAAGCATAATTTAAAATGTTTACAAACCATTGTTTGAAATTGTTCATCACAAGTTTGATTCTTCAAACCTTACCTTTCTCCTCCTTCTTCACTTCTTTACCCATCCTCCACTCTATATCAAACTATCTTCACTTCTTCTTCTTCAAGAAATTGGCGAAGCATTTGAAGATTCCCTTGGTTTTTTGCCATTCGGGTGATTCATTAGGGATGTTTGGCAATTGGTTAATGTAGTATAAGGGGTCAAGATTGATATTTTTGAGTGGGTTGCTACTACTCCCTTCACCTTCTCCTTGCCTCTCCCTTTCGTCCGGGGAATCCGTGGGTGGGTGTGGCCTCTTGCCTTCCACCATAAACCTTGTTGTTCTACCTTCGGTTAATGGTACCACAACTTTATTGCAAAAGCTATGATCAAGGGATTGTGGAGAAGGGTCTAATGCAAAAATAAATTTGGCAAGACGGGTTAGGAGCATAGCATACGGAAGCACCATTTTGTCCATACTTCTTACACTTGCCATTCTCTTGACCATGTAGTAGGCAAGGTTAAATTGAGTATTGGTTACTAGGCAATAGATCATGAAGCTTAGACATGCGTTGGGGTGGTCCTTGTTTCCAACTAAGCACACCACATTTTCTCTTATCACATCTTCCCACTTCCTATACAATGCATACATTTCCGAAAGCTCCATTTGAAAAGGATCCCTATGGATCACTTTTGACTTCCTTGTGACTCTTGATGGTGAGGCTCTTGGCAAGAACACGGTGTCCCTCACCGTGGTTGCTTCTGGGATCAAAGTGTAGTAAATATCATGATGATCAACCATTGTGTGTAGTTGTTCCAAAGACCATTCATTCAAGTACATGCAAACGCCTTGATATGGAACCCCTATAATTCTTCCAAACTCTATAAATGAAAGACTAAACTCTCGCTCATTGATGGTGAATTCAATTGAGATGGACCCATCATCATTTCTAATTATACCCATTGTCTTGTAGAATTCAAGCACAAAGACCAGGCAAATTTGCTCGTTTATATCCAATAAACAATCAAACCCAATAGTTGCAAAAACTTCCCTTACGTTGGTATTTGCAAGAAATGATGGATCAACAACTCTCCCTTCATGAAATAGTCTCCTTTCAAGCAACTTAAAGGCCTTTCTATCGTCCGGACTTAGACCATTTTTCCTATGATACATGGGTATGTAGTGGGCGGTGTCTTGGTAATCTTGTTGCTTGTTGCTTGGCATGATTGTTCCTAAACAATGCAACCACAATGTGGTGTTAATTGTAAATTGTAACCTAGAGGGTTTGATCACAATTTTGCTCAATTCATTTTTATTGAATTCAAGAAATGAGTTTAATTTGTATTAACAATGTTAATTCTTTGATTTAGGGTTATCTTAGAATACAATGTGGTAACAAATTATGACAAACCCATTTGAACCCAACCTCTAAAATGAAGAACTTGTAATCCTAGGAATCAAAGAATGAAATCAACAATGTAGTGAAGATTATACTCACACAAGTGATTGTTATGCTTGAGAGAGATGATCAAGTTGCTCCTGTGAACAGTAGTTAGGTTTTTGTTCGTGAGGCTTCAAGGGGAAAGTAGTTTGTGGAACATCCACATTGATCATTCTTTTATTTAAGTTGTCTTCTGTTGCGCGGATCCCGCGGATCCCTCTCATTTGGGATCCGGCTAGTGTAAGTCCAGGGATCCGGCATGACAGCAAAAATCAGCTCAAGCATTCTTTGATACCTTTGGTTTGGAAGTTCTAAAGCGCCTAGGGTTTTGATGTTTTATGTTCTATAACTTGTGGTTGATGTTTTGACGATGTTAAGCTAATCTTATTTGACGTAGTTTCCTTTTAAAGAATCGGTCATAATTCTTTGTGAACTATTTTTCAAATATTATAATAAAATCCCATTTTATCATAATGTAAGAAGTTTCACATAGATTTTTATTGACGTAGATGGAGTGTCAATAAATCCTCTGTGATGAATAATGATAATGATTATCAAATAACCAAAATGTCATTATTACGAATTCGTAGTGTAGTCTCTACAAATAAGTCGAAGAATACTATTCTTGATGATGACTTTAATATAGATAACTACTAAAGCAATTACTAATAAATCATGCAACTAAGATTTCAATAATAAAATTAAAAGCAAGTGATTAGTAATCATACCTTGGCTAAATATTCTTTTTAAGAAAAGAAGTATTTAGATATTTTGTGATCTTTTTGGAAATTCCAGATTTATGTTGTAAGAATACTAAACATTCTTTTTGCGAAAGGAAATATTTAGATAAATTCTTTATGCTCTTCTTGGTAACTCCAAATCCAAGTATGGATAATGCTTAAGAAAAAAATGTTAGAGCATTCTATCATTGTCCAACAATAAACAATATAATGATTTTTAAAATATGACAAAAGTAATCCTTCTTTGTAGTTTTCAAACATACATGGATCGTATCAAGTTTTTAAAGTACCACATACTCTAAGAAACTTGGTAACGAAGCTCTGATGCCAATTGTGGAAAACTAGAAGGGGGGGGGGTTGAATAGTTTTTCCAATTTAAAACTTCCTTTTAAATATTTAGATCGACTTATGTCAATCTATTTGATTGTTTATGTTGGACGTTGATAGATAGATATATAAACGTGTAATGAAACATAAAGAGTAAGAAGTACATCACCACGACACAAGTTATTTATAGTGGTTCGGCTACAAGGACACCTTCCTTGCCCTACTCCACTCCCCGAGTCACCTACTCGAGAGTTCGTAAGCACTACACCAACTCCTTGTGGCGGAGAAGCCTTCACAACGTCGCTTAACCTTTTTCCGGTACAAAGCTAAATACCGAGTTCTTTCACACCAAGGCGAACCACACCTAACACAACGTCGCCTACCCTTTATACGGTGCTAGGCTAACCACCGAGTTCTTTCACACCTTAGGAGAACTAATCCTATCACAACGTCGCCTACCCTTTATTAGGTACTAGGCTAAGCACCTAGTTCCATTACTATGGAGGAACTACTACCCTTCACGACACAACACCTAATATCAAGGAGATCAATTCCTTGTTACACCTTCATCAAGGATATCACCATCCTTGGAAACAAACAAACAAATACTTATATGTATAACGATGCACCTCATCAATTATACGACCTAGGCATTCTTCCCAAATGCGACTTGATTTAATTCTTCGGAATCCTTCACTAATGCCTTTGACACAACGCTTAGCACCCTTCACTAATGCCTTCGTCTTGACACCTTTAGCATTCTTCACTAATGCTTTGACACGAATGATGAACATCTTTCACTAATGCTTTCATCTTGACACTTTCGGCATTCTTCACTAATGCCTTCAACCCAACATCTATGGAGAGAGGGAGAACTATCAACAAGAGAACCTTAGTTGTCTTGATGATGACGAAGCATGGTAACTCATGGACTTGAGCTTGCACGTCTTCAAGAAGTGGTGATCTCTACTTTAAGAGGAACCTAGAAGATCACACAAAAACAAAAGACAAACTACATAGATCACTTAGATATGAGGTTAAAGGGTTAGAATACTTTGGGGAAGTATGTGTGTGAAGTGATGCATAGAAAGTAAGAAATGGCTCTCTATTTATAGAGAAAATTCTCTACTGTTCCCCGGATCCCACGGATCCCTTCCACTTGGGATCCGGCTAGCACAAAGCCAGGGATCCGTGGAACGCTCCTCTTTGCCCATGGGTATTTTTGGTTATGGGTCATGGGTTGATCCATGGTTTTTTATCTAGATACAATGAACTTGGTTAAGTGGTATATATAAAACCATGGGTTATGAGTCAATACCATTTGCTAGTTTTTACCCATTTTATTATTAACATGTTTTTATCCATTTTTAGTATTTACATGTTTTGACCCATTTTAGTATACTCGGTTTAAGTATGTGCTAACCCAATATGTAAACATTAGTTGTTGTACATATATATCTAAATCATAAAAACACTTATGCTTGTTTTAGTGTTTTATGTGAAAACGTAAATGTGTTAGAAAACTATTAACTCAAACTATTTACGTACTCCATTTGTTTCATTATAATGATTTTATGTTTGTTATCGACAAAACATTAGAAGATCTTAAAATATAAATAAACGTTTTTTACGGCTTATTTGTATTAACAGAATCTCCTATAATAACTAGCTAGACCTAAGAATTGATGAACTTCTGATGGGGTTTTCAGGGCGGCCCATTCCTTGATGGACTCTATCTTCGTGGGATCCACGTGAACTCCCTGACTATCAATCACATGGCCCCAGAATTGTACGGTTAGGATCCAAAATTCACACTTAGAGAATTTGGCATACAACTGTTCTTTCCTTAGTAATTCCAAGATAAGTATTAGGTGTTCTTCATGTTCCTCTTTACCCTTGGAGTAGATTAGGATATCCTCTATGAATACTATCACAAACTTATCCAAATAAGGCTTACACAATCGATTGATGAGATCCATGAATACCACTGGCGTGTTGGTTAAAGCAAATGGCATCACTTGGAATTCATAGTACCCATAAGGAGTTCTGATAAGGATTTAAAACATACATTTTTAGGGGGTCATTTAAGCCCTAAATTGATACATTTTATATTCGTTACTACTTAAAATCGTTCCTTTTCATATTTTAGGTCTTTTGGAAGCAAAATGCTGGAATGAAGCATATTTGGATGAAAAGGAGCGAAAACATAAAGAAAAAGGCAAAGTCAAGATACAAGGCAGTTTTTCAAGCCTGACGGCGTCCCAACCAAAGGGCGACGACATCCCTAAGGAAGATTTCTGATCAAATTACACACGACGACTCAGGAGAAAAAGAGTTTCTAAAGCATGACGGCGTCACGCCTAAACTTTGGAAGGCGTCTCCCCTATTTTCTACACCAGGTACCCAAGAACCATCTCAAGACGACGTCCTTCATGAAGACAGACGACGTCATTCATGAAGACAGACGACGTCACACTCATCAACTGACGTCATCCCAACGATGACTTGGCCCAAACTAAACCCTAAAGACGGCGACCTGACGGCGTCACCATCAAAAGGCGACGTCGTCGCACTTGTAAATCGATATATAGAATTCGATTTTTCTGCATTTAGGGAGGTAGAATTTTGGAGAGCAAACCCTAACTCATCTTTAGTCCGACTTGGATAGTATTTTAGGTTTCTAAACCCTTCTTTACATCATAAGATAAGTTTGTTAATCCATCATATCATTATGTCTATCCTATGTTTAATTATTTGTGTGTATGCTTTCTTATTTACCATGAGTAGCTAAATTATCATTGTCTTTGCTTAGATCTATGAAAATTAGTTGTTAATTATTGTTAGGTTGTATCTTGTCTTGATTGGTAGACGCTAGAGTAAGGAAAACTGGCTTCTTCTTTATAATTTGCGAGCTTGAATGTCCTAAATTGCAAAAAGCTTGAGAGTGCACCTGAGTCATCGTTGTGTTTATTGCGTGAGTTGTAGATTTAGGATAATAGAGTATTCGGGGGAGATACTACGGTATTTGGCGATCCCGGGTAGTCTAGAGTAGAGTTACAATTCATAGAACTAGGGAATTAGGCACCCCCTATGACCAAACGGAATACAACGCACCAATTAAGATGATGATGTGACAATTCAACCGACCAATAAAAGATAACTAGGGAGTAAGAACATCTAAGTAAACACACTTTTAATCATCATAAGAGCACACCTACATTAACATAGCCTATATTTCCTTTTCATTGTTTAAGTAGTTAATTAGTTTAATTAAATAGTAGTTAAAATTGGTAGAAGTACCACCCCCCACTCCTATACCCCGAGATATTTACCTTGCTTTCAAAAAAATATAAAAGACTAAAAAGAATCTCCCTAAACCTTACCTTCTTGTCATACATCTCTTCCAAGCATCTCTATTCCCCTAAAGAACGATTAACCCCCCAGGCTTACCCATATTACACTGCAACAATTAGGTACACTGCCTAGAGGGTTGTAAAGCTTGCTCATAGAAAAGGAAGTCTTTCTATCCCGAACTCCATGCATCAAGTTTTTGGCGCCCCTGCTGGGGAATAGAATAGCTAGTTAGATTTCTATCTCGTTTAGTTCTACTCGCTTAATTCCTACTAAGCGAGCTTTTTTCTTTTTTCTTAGCTTTCTTTCAGTCTATCCCCCTTCTTTGTGTCTTTGTTCCTAACCTCATCACTTTTCATCATGGAAGGTGACAATCCACCCAAAAATGATCCACCACATCATCCAGTACCACCACCCAATCCACTACCACTCGACCCGTCAAGAGGCCGTACTCTTGGTAAATACTCTAGACCAAGCCATCAAGGCTATAGGAACACCATTGAGCTCCTAATTCAAGCTCAAACTATGGCCCTGCGATCCGAAACCATCCGGTTGGTGCAAAATGGATGTGCATTCCATGGACTTCATTCTGAAGATCCTAATCAGCATCTTAAGGATTTCCTTAAAATTGTTGACTCCATTGACCTTGATGCTACCAATCAGGAGACTACGCGATTGCGTCTCTTCTAGTTCTCTCTATGGGACCAAGCTAGTAATTGGCTTGAGCGACTTCCCGCAGGATCCATCTCAAGTTGGGATGATCTCACCACCCGTTTCCTCGCCTAATTTTTCCCACCAGGGAGAACCACCAAGATAAGGAATGACATCTTGATGTTCCAACAACATTAAGGCAAAACCCTTTATGAGGCGTGGACTCGATTCAAGGACTTACTCCACAAAGTCCCTCATCACAGCATTGATCTTTGGCTCCAAGTCCAAGTATTTTATGATCATGTTAATCTCTCCACAAGCTTAGTGAACTAACCGCGGAAGAGTCGTGGGGTACAATAGAGGACCTTGCCCTCTATGAAAATGAATGTTGGAATGACCCCCGTGAGTTGCCTAAAACTGTAAGGCAATATCCTTGCCTTCTATTGACTCACAACCTTCCAATCATAGGATGCTCGAACTTGAAGATCAAGTAAAATTCCTAATGAGTTCCTACGAAGCTCCTAAACCTTCTCACCAAATGAACAAAATCACTTTACCTAGGGAACTATGTAGTGGTCCTATGACACTCGTGATTGCAAAAAACTCCCCGAACAAGCTTTCGCGGACTACACCTTCAGGCATACCGACGGAGCGGGATAAAAGTTTTACACTTTCAAGCCTGAGCAAAACAATCTAGGAAATTCCTACAGCCCCTCGTGCCTGAGGTGAAGCCAAAGCTCAAACCCACCTCAAAACAACTCCTCTACTCCACCTAATAGGTTCTAACCAAACCATACCACTTACAACAACCCTCCTAATACCAGAACTTCCACTAATCTTGAGGGAATGGTATCCATGTTCATGTCATCTCCAGAAGCTCGATTATCTAAACTTGAAGCCGATTTCAAGCAACGACAAAGCGAGATGACAAAGAATCTCAACACCCTCTTCAAAACCTTCAATGACCAAGATGTGGGAGCACTCCCAAGTGATACCTTCAATAACCCAAAAGTGAATTCGATTTCATCGACTCCATGTTCTTGCTCACCAAAAGAGAATGCATATCCATGCCCCTCACACCCACAAGTCCACTCGATCAACGGGTTTCAAGCAAACCATTCCAAAAGACCAAAAACCTAAGTTGATGATCCATCTAAATCTTGAAACACCAACTAATCAAGAACCCAAATCTACTCTAGAAGATGAATTTTAGGATCTTTACCAAGAAAAATCAGTTCTTGAAGTCTTGACTAATGTACCTTACCGTAATGCTTTGAAAGATAAATATGAGTAAAGACTAAAATTAGGAGAACGTGGGTCTGCTTTTATGCAAAATAAGTTACCTAAGAAGTTAAATGATCTCAGCCTATTCATTCTTCCATGTAGCATTGCAAATTCCAAAGATTTCGACACATTAGCCGATCTAGGATCAAGCATCAACCTTTTTCTGTTGTCCCTCCATAAAAGCTTTAACCTAGGTAAGTTAGAACCAATGGAGACCATCATAGGTTTAGCGGATGGTAGTTTTGCGTATCCGATAGGGATAATGAAGGACATGGTAGTACTCGTAGGACAATTGACTCTTTTGGCGGATTTTCACATAATATACATGACTAGTGATACCATGTGTCCATTATTGGTTGAAAGAGGATATTTAGAAACTGCTAGTGGCATAATTGATTGTAAGATGTCCAAAGTAGTGGTAGGAGAAGGAAGTGCTAGGTCAATCTTTGATTTTAAGAAGCATTCCTATGATAATGAGGGTGAAAAAATCCCTCATGAGATCATCTTAGATAGGAGACCATCTAGATATGGACCTTGGACCGATAAGGATTTTGTAGCCCCTTAACGACCTTTCTATCTAGAAGAAACCTTCATGAATAACACATGCAACCTAGAGCAACAATTGGCTAGGGACATTGAGGTTAACCCATTCAAGGATGCTTTAGTGTTTAGGTAGATGACCGAATTCCTAGAAGCCTTGCCTATTAATCTTTGCATAAATAAATGGAAAGTTGAGAGTAAAAAGCCTAAGCATAAGTGGAATTGGGGGAAGCCACCTAAAGATGGGAACGGTGAGTGGCACATTAGGATGACAATTTATGATCCCAATGGTGAGAAGTTTGAAAAATCGTACTGGACTAGGCGTAGTAATAGGAAACTAAAAGAGAAATTTGATCCCGCCAATGTTCTTAAGGATGAACTCACTCACCTAGGTACGTAGGGGCACGACTTCGAGTCTAGCTCAAGACTCATAAATAAAGAAAAGTGCTTCTTGGGAGGCAACCCATGCTTAATTGTTTGCTTGTTTTGTTTTTCAATTTTATTTGTGTATTCATATATCTTTTTCATTGTTGTTTATTCTCATGTTTGACTTTGTGAAAATGCTTTATTCTGTCTTTAACTTTGTCTTAATTGCATATAAAGGTATTTTACAAAAAAATAAGTGTAGGGAAGATCACATATGTTTTAAGAACATGAACATGAGATTAACAATAATTGGAATTGTATATATTTTTGTGTTTGTTAGAGTCAAATGCTTGTATCGAGTCATAATGGATGTTTTGCAGGAATTTTTCCATGTTTTAATGAGGTAAAATTTTCAGAATTCTTCCGGAAATATGTACCAGACCCTTTCTGTCAGGAATACCTAACGACGTCTCGGGCGTCAAGCAATGTAGAAACAGATTATCAGTTTCGTTTTTTGTGTAACTTGTGATTTTTAGAAATCACAAATTTTTAATTTTCTAGAAAAACTGCAAACATTCATTCCACAAGCATTATATCTTATTCACTTTCTAGTTTAGTTTTTATAAACATAGTTTTTCCGCCGATTTTACACGAGGTTTCGTTTCATTTTCTTATAAGTGTGCAGGTTACATTAGACAACAAGAAGAAACACATATTGGAAGCACTTATTACCTATTCATTCTTCTTGGAGGAGGATTTAACCGCAACTTCATACTTATCCTACCGAGCTAATCAGGGGAGTACTAATTTCTTTTTCTTTTAATTACATTCATTTATCATAACTTTGATGCTTTCGGGGAACATTGGGGACAATGTTCAGTTTAGTGTAAGGAGGGAGAATAAAATGGGAACTTAGAAACTATTCACTCATTTGATTTTTGTCTTGTCCTTGGTAAAATGTGTAATAAAGTATGAGAAATATTTGTTAGGCTAATTTTAGCACCAAATTTAATTTTTTTATGGCATTTACAAGTTAAACTTTAGTCTTGATAAAGTGTCTCACGGATAGGAATTATATGGCTAGCACAAAAACCATATACCACTCAAATTCCACCCCAAAAATGTGAGCTTCGCCCCTAGATCTTTAGGAATAAAAACATTAATCTTTAATTCTTAGTGAGTGTATCGGTAGTATAAAAGATTCTATAACTTGTCTTGTGATGCATTCCCAGATCACTAGTGAGACTACATTCGTGTAGTTAGGATTAACTAAATGATAAGAGGCATTATGATAACCCTTGTTTTAAACCTGTAATTTAATTATGTCATCCACATCGGTTGAGTAATTTTCCCCACACCCTTGCGATGTAGTCATCTTTAGTACACGATACCCCTAGTTAACCCGTTAAAGCCTATCCTTTTTGCGATTCTTGTGATGTTTTAGTTTCCGAAATATCAATGAAGAGCATTGTTTAAAATCCACCCCTAAATGTTACACCCAAATCGCCTTAACCCACCTTGTATGCACTCATCTTTAGTGCATTATTGTTATCATTGTTAAACCCTAAGTTCAATTATCTAGTTACTTGCATGGTTGCTAAATCGAGTCATATAATTTGTATACAGTTTTGGGATGATTGGGACTCATAGGTTAAAGTAATATTTTATGGAGTAACGGAAATGAACGATAATACAGATTCCCTTTGTCTACGTAATTAAGTACTTCAAGTGTTTTGATCTTTTTAAATCGGGTCAATTAGCGCTAGTGAAATAAAAACTCAAATGTAGGGATGCTCCTATAAATCCTTTTATTTTGATGTTATCGTAGAGGATGGTAGAGTAAAAAGGTATGAAAAAAAATCGAAAAAAGAGAAAAAGAGTTGTTAAAAAAAAACCCATACGGGCTACCATCCTACATCTATCTTTATGTTTATGTTTTTAAGTTTATGCTTATGTTTTGTTTCAAGTTATTTAGTATTAGCGAGTTGAGTCTTGGCTTAGCAACGCCACGCTTTACATGCTTGTAACATAATATTTTTGACTTGCTACCACTAAATATCACTTATCCAACAAAACCCTTTACTTCCCTTCCCTAAGCCTAATGTTACAACCCTTTGTAAATACCTCTTAGATAGTTATTCCTAGGTGCTTACGCCAAAGTGGTGGATATGTGATCTATTCTTAAGCCTATGGTAATCTATGTACTATGCCAGGTAATGAGTGTTTATCTTCTATTTCCTTACATATTATATTTCATATAAACCCGAGAGATGAGAGAATCTAAACACCAATTGTGAGGTGCTAGTGTATAATTTACGTGCTTGTTATGACTATTGTGGCGCTTGTACTTGTTGTAAATTACTTTTGAACCAATGCTACATGACTGCTAACTTATAAATTGATTGGCCAAAAGCATATTTGCTTGAGGACAAGCAAATTCCAAGTGTAGGGATATTTGAAAAGGATTTAAAACATACATTTTTAGGGGGTCATTTAATCCCTAAATCGACACATTTTATATCCGTTACTACTTAAAATCATTCTTTTTCACATTTTAGGTCTTTTGGAAGAAAAATGGTAGAATGAAGCATATTTGGACGAAAATGAGCGAAAACATGAAGAAAAAGGTAAAGTCAAGATCCAGGGCAGTTTTTTAAGCCTGATGGCGTCCCAACCAACAGGCGACGCCGTCCTTAAGGAAGATTTCTGATCAAATTACATGCGACAGCTCAGGTGAAAAAGAGTTTTTAAAGCATGATGGCGTCACGCCTAAAATTTGGAAGGCGTCTCCCTTATTTTCTACACCAGACACCCAAAAAACATCTCAAGACGACGTCCTTCATGAAGACAGACGGTGTCACACTCATCAACTGACGTCGTCCCAACGATGACTTGGCCCAAACGAAACCCTAAAGACGGCGACTTGATGGCGTCACCATCAAAAGGCGACGTCGCCGCACTTGTAAATCTATATGTAGAATTCGATTTTTCTTCATTTAGGGAGGTAGAATTTTGGAGAGCAAACCCTAACTCGTCTGTAGTCAGACTTGGATAGTATTTTAGGGTTCTAAGCCCTTCTTTACATCATAAGATAAGTTTTGTTAATCCATCATATCATTATGTCTATCCTATGTTTAATTATTTGTGTGTATGCTTTCTTATTTACCATGAGTAGCTAAATTATCATTGTTTTTGCTTAGATCTATGAAACTTAGTTGGTAATTATTGTTAGGTTGTATCTTGTCTTGATTGGTAGACACTAGAGTAAGGAAAATTGGCTTCTTCTTTAAAAGTTTCAAGCTTGAATGTCCTAAATTGCAAAAAGCTTGAGAGTGCACCTGAGCCATCGTTGTGTTTATTGCGTGAGTTGTAGATTTAGGATAATAGAGTATTCGGGGGAGATACTACGGTATTTGGCGATCCCGGGTAGTCTAGAGTAGAGTTACAATTCATAGAACTAGGGAATTAGGCACCCCTTATGACCAAACGGAATACAACGCACCAAATAAGATGAGGATGTGACAATTTAACTGACCAATAAAAGATAACTAGGGGGTAAGAACATCTAAGTAAACACACTTTTAATCATCATAAGAGCACACCTACGTTAACATAGCCTATATTTCCTTTTCATTGTTTAAGTAGTTAATTAGTTTAATTAAAAAGTAGTTAAAATTGGCAGAAGTACCACCCCCCACTCCTATACCCCGAGATATTTACCTTGCTTTCAAAAAAACATAAAGACTAAAAAGAATCTCCCTCAACCTTACCTTCTCGTCATACATCTCTTCCTAGCATCTCTATTCCCCTAGAGAACGATCAACCGCCTGGCTTACCCATACTATACTGCAACGATTAGGTACACTGCCTAGATGGTTGTAAAGATTGCTCGTAGAAAAAGAATTCTTTCGACCCCGAACTCTACGCATCTAGTTCTGAATGCTGTTTTTGGAACGTCTTCTTCTCGAACTCTAAGTTGGTGATAACCTGATCGCAAGTCAATCTTTGAGTAGATACTCGATCCTTGTAGTTGATCAGACAGGTCGTCGATCCTAGGTAGAGGGTATCGATTTTTCACCTTTAACTTATTCAAATCTCGATATGAATGCACATGCGAAAAGATTCATCCTTCTTCTTCACAAACAATATTGGTGCTCCTCATGGCGACGAACTTAGCCGTATAAATCCCTTTTCTAACAACTCTGTCAGCTATTTTGACAATTCCTCCAACTCATTTGGAGCGATTCGATAGGTTGCCTGGGCTATGGGTGCTGCTCCAGGTATCTACTCGATCTAGAATTCAACTTGTCTAACAGGTGGGATTCTCGGTAAGTCGTCTGGGAATACATCCAGAAAATCTCAAACGATAGGTACATCTTTTAGACATCTTTTACTCTTCTCCTGTCCTTTCTTTTTAGAAATTTAAGCCAAGAAAAGACATCCACCTTTATCGATACACCTTTGTACAAGAGATGATGTTCAACTTGGAGGGACCTCCGAAGTCGCTTCAATATCCTTGTATACTCAGGATTTCTCTACCATAGGGGACACGCACAATCTTCTCATCACGGATAATATGCGCACAATACTTCGACAACCAATCCATACCGATGATTAAATCAAAAATACCTAAGGTGACGGTTAATAGATCTATATTGAAAGGGTGAGTTAAGAAGTTTAACGTGCAACCACGAATGATAGTGCCTATTCTCTCTATATTCCCATTAGCTAACTCCACATCATAACTGATTCCTCAGGGTTTCGGGGAAACTTCAAGTAAGGGCATAAATGTAGTAGATAAAAAACTCCTATCGACACCGGTATCAAACCGTATAGAAGCATAACGATTATTGAGAAGGAACGTTCCAGTGAGTACGTTCAGATCCTCCTTGATCTCCTTCCTAATGACGTACACTCGAGCTACTCCCACGTATGCCTGCTGATTTCTAGTGCCTTGGTTTCCTCAGTTTCCTTCCGCTCCTCGATTACCATGGTTATGCCCATTACCTCCCGCACCTCGGTTCCCATGATTTCCTCCATTCCCAGAATTTCCCTTGTTTCAGGGTTCTCGGCACTAAGTCTTGTAGTGCCCTTTCTTCCCACATCCATAGCAGGTGACATTTGCCTTCCAGTCCATTCCCTGAGTGGTTTGCGCCCCAGGAAGGGGTTAGGACCTACAATCTTTAGCCAAGTGTCCTACTTTTGAGCAATTTCTACACACCACATACACTGTCCATGGTGGTGTTGATTGCAACATCCACACAATGGCTTGTTTCCTTCATAACCTTTTTCTCTCCATTACCAATAGCATACACCTTGGCAGTCTCTTGTCTCTTGTTGGGGTTATCATCACCTTTAGCTTTATCATTCCTCTTTCTCTTATCTTTCCTCCCTTTGTCCGTACCTTCTAGCATAAAGGAATCCCTTAAACATTGAGCTATAGTGATGAACTCATGGAGATTTGTTGGTTTTGCAGCAATCACATCGTTCCTAGTAGCTAGTGGAAAACCATTAGTATATCGCTCAATTTTGAGTGCCTCAGTGTGAACCATCTCGGGGCAAAGTAGCGACAACTCTTGAAAACAATGGTTGTAAACCGTCATGTCGGTACCTTTCACCTTATGATTCCAAAACTCACTCTCTATGTAAAACCCGAACATCTAAGACACGTAAAAAGACTATTTTGCCCTCTAATTTGAAACTTATAAAATACATAAAATATGTCAATGCTCACTAAATGTAATTTTAATCTAACCTATAAATAATTGTAAGACCTAACGTGCCAAATAGATAATCGACATTTGCCACGACAAAATAAAAGCCACGATTATAAAACTTAATGAGTCGACTTATAACAAGAAAATATTAAACCATGTATGCAAAATTTCGGTCAAGCCCATTTGTTTTTCCAGCCATGGGTCTAGTTTTATTGTGAACCGATTACCACAAACCCATAAGTCGACAAGTATATATACTCTTCATTAGTCTCCACATGAAAACCCTAGTCTCAAAAGGTATCGACACAAGTTCTGCTTTTCCTTTTTTTTCTCTTGTTTCCATTCTGCCGCTGCTCGTCTTCGGTGATCGGTGGTGAGCTGCTAAGGTATAACGATTTCTTCCTTCTCAAAACTTTTATATGCGACTAGTTAACACATTAAAAAAAATGAGACATGTTAATATATCATGCGGATAAAACGTGAACCTGTGAGAAGCGTTAATAGACCAAACGAATGAACAAGAATCATGCACTAAACCTTGTCATGTAACATATGACCGTAGCGTGTATATATGTCACGCATATGATTTCAGAAACTTGTACGCAAGTACCAAAGATGTGACATTAAACCACATAACAAATAATATATAAGGTCGACACATGAAATCATGATTATGATGTTATATACGTTAAGGTCGACGCATGTTTATGCAAGTCCTGAATGTGTTTTTTGAGCTTATAACTGTATCACATAAGGTTACAAATTTGAGTCGCATAGATATGGGTCGAGTGTGCATGGGAATGGTTATAGTAACAAAAGAGTTCATGCATGTTGTTGTGTGTCGCAGAAGTCGAATGTATGCTGGTGTCTTGTTATAAAGGAATAAAACTGTCATGAATTGTTCTAGTCTCGTTAAGTAGGTTGTGTATCGTTTTGTAATGTGTCTTGTGGGGGCAAGTTTGAGGGTAATCACGGAACAAACGGTAGAGTCTTTTGGTATTTTGAAGGCGTGTTAGGATAGATGAGTCGGGGTTAGTAGTATTGTGTATTTACTTGGACGTAAATGTTGGTCATTTGAACCGAGGGCAAGCTTAAAGATGGACCGATCATATACTATACGTGTTTTTCTCTTTCATTAAAATAAATGTGATTTGTAATATGAAATCTTTAGTATAATTACATTATAATCTTTACACTTTGAGATAATTACCAAGTAAACCCTATACTTTGAATGATGATCAGATAAGCCCTCAAATAAGATATCTATCATATTTAAACCCTTAAGTTTACCATTTATCATTTGTAACCCATAAGTTTGGATAATTAATAATTATTACTCTAAAATGTTATAATTCCGTCCGTCACTAAAAATGAGAATATACTGATGACTCTAAGAATATTAATGAGATTAATCCGTTATGACATTAATGATGCTAATAAGTATTAAATAAATCATAATCCGTGTAGATTCGTTGAAGGAGACGCGACGTTGTATCTTCGTGATTCACTCATTCGTTTGATTTTCTCTCATTTGCTTTAAGGTACAGATATTCTGACCTTTTTAGTAAAGGTTCCGTATGATGTTCTTTTCGTTCGCTTTCCTATTATGCTTATTAGGATTCCCAAATGCCATTGCTATGAACCTTTTTTCCTGAATGTTTGATCTGTTGCTTATATGAACTGATGTTCTAGTGAACTATGCAATGTCTGATGTGAACTTATGTTAGGAAGATTTTGATATGCACAATTGTTGAACTTTGCTATGGTTGATTATGAACTTCTGATTATGAACTTCTGCTTATAAATGTATGATATGCCACTGTGATATGAACTTCTGACTTCTGAATATCTGAATATGAACCTTATGACACGATGTTATCTGATATGTTATTTGTGACCTTATGATGAATTATGACCTGTGTCATTTATGAAAATCTATTTGACCTAAGATGGTTTGATACCCGAGCCAAATATTTCACTAGTCATGGGGGTTCCATGTCCGTATCAGTGATGCACCTCTGATATGAATCTAGGGCAGTAGAGTGATGTTCTGCCACGTCTCTGGATGGTGTAAGGAAGGGGCGTATGGATGCATCCTAGATCTGATATGTTTTCTGGTGAATGATGTCGTGTGCAATACGCGTCTTCACAAATTCTGGGAGCTAGCTACTCCATTGGTTACCTGAGGTCTCCCCTCATATTATATAAGGTATTCCGAGGTCACCCCTCCGAATACAATGGTTACTTATGATATGTTATGATCTGATATGTTTCTGGGCTCGTGGTGGATGACTAAACCTTATCTGTTAATTCTGTTTTATGAACTCTGTTTATGATTCCGTATTTGCCAATACTTCTGTTTGCATACTGAGTTATTATATGTTTATTGAAGATGTTTATGCTTTGACATGTTTATGTGACTACCGTTTGCTATGCTAGGATATGATTAATATGCTTAAATGTGATTTGCATGTTGTCATCTGATGATATGTTAGTTTACCGTTATGTGAATTCGTTGATCTGTAAGATGACTATGCTAGTGTGTAATTGATTGTTTTGTCAGTTCATCCTGTATAGTCGGTTCAGTTAATATTGTGAAACTTAATTACCCGTTAATATACCTATCTGTATATGTCTGATCTGCCATGTTAAAACTCTGCTAAGGTTAGGATTTGCTCTGAGAACTGGTTTAGCTATTATGTCTGCCATGACTTGTCTGCTATTTCCGCTGCTACAATATGGAATTAAGTGTATTAAATGTTGATTAATTGATTTGTATGAATGCCATGTTTATTTTCTAGGACTGTTTCCGTTAGCTTTTAGACTTTCCGTTTGGCTTATACGTAATCTGTTATTCGATATGTTGTGCGTTTGATTGTTCTGATGTGTTTGTTTTTGTGTCTTTAATGTGTTATGTGATGTCTAAACTGTTATGTGGTTGTTTGGATTTCTGTATATTTGTGCTTTCGCAGAATCCTAAAAGATCCTTCGTCATTATTTCATTTTATTTTCGTTATTCGTATATTTGTTTTGTTTAGCTTTTGTTTCGTTATATCTGTTCACTGGGCTTTGTAAGCTCAGCCGCACTTTTCTTTTCCTGCGGCAGGTATTAAGCATTCAAGATGAGCTTTTGGGATAGCTGATCTGGGTTGAGAGTAGAGCTGAGAGCAAGACTTAAAATAGGGATCTTAGATTTATTTTGAAAGATTAATTATTTATGTTTTCTTTTGAACATTTTGTAAAGGCTTCCGCTATTGTATAGTATTTAAAGTTCTGATATGAAACCGTATTGTGATATCTTTACCCTTGTCGGGTCGGGGTGTTACACTCTAAATTCTTAATTGCATTCCTTAGGTAGTAAGTCTTGATCAACAATGCTTAGAACTGATGCCATGTCATAGTATATGCCACAACACTTTAAACCGACTTGTGATAGTTATTCTACCCAGTCAATGCTTCATCCTTCAGGGTAAACATTGCATACTTCACTTTGGCATCCTCATCACAGTTACTGACGGTAAACACCGAATCTATTTACTCCATCCACCTCATTTGGTAAACCACTTCCTCGGTTATTCCAAATTCATTGGGTCCACAAAATCAAAACTCCTTATAGGTACAACCACGAGTTCATTTAAGTGGAGGGGTTGCAGCAGAGGTGTTAGAGTAATTTGACTCAGCTAGTAGCTCAGTGACACGCTGAGTCACAAGCTGATCGATAAGAGCTTGATTCACAGTAGGAGTGTTAGGTGGAGCGTGACCATTTTCAACCTGATCATTGACGTTCTGATTTTTAGTAGTGGAATTGTTGGTATCAGGGTTGTCGGTATTTTGATTCTCAACATTCTGAGTTGGGCACCGACCTCAACGGCCAGCGTGGACCACAACAGGCACTACTAGAGTAGTCCTGGGTGGGTTTCGTCTTGGAGCCATTGATCTGAATTACAACACAGGAGTTCCATAAGTTTCAAACATCATTACTCGAGAAACGATCGCTAGAGGGTCGAATACCGCACAAATACCATTCACGATAATACGGATACCATTACATTCGCATCAATATAACGCAAGCTCTAAACAAGAAATCAAAGGATGCACTTCTATTAACCTTAACTGTCGATACATAGTTTTTGAAGTAAAATTTCATAACAAGATAAGAAATCATCATAGGCGATTATAGTAACAAAGATAACTAAGATAAACTAGCATCCCTAACTGAGGACTCCTCAATTTTGAGATAGTACATCACCATAAGCCTGAATGCATCTAGCCATGATCTATACGGGCGCCTCTCACTGATCTCTATAGGCTCTCAATCTCTCTCTCTACACTGAAGAAGTCTCAACACGCTGAGAGTCGCGATCTCTCTTTAGATCAGAAACCTCTCTCTCCAGCTCGCCGACCTTGCGCTAGAGTGCTCGGTCTGCCTCTCGAGCTATCATGAATCCTCTCTAAAGGTCTCCCATCTGCTCATGAAGGTCTGTCATACCCTCTCTCAATGACATAGTCCTACTAACCAACGTCCCCATGTCTCCCCTCATCTCCTCAAGACTTACCATCGATACGCCATCTAATTCGTCCGCCAACTAGCAAAGCCTAACCCCCTGAGTAATAAGTCGCTCCCAAATTAGACCGATCTCTCTATACTCGGTGAGCTCTGAGGCTATCTCTGATGGTAAGTCTAAGTCTAGTGGGCTACTCGACTCGGGTGAGTGGGGAGGTGAGGCTAACTCGAACGGCTGCCCTGATGAATCAGGCTCAGGCAAGTGTAAGGGAGAGCCTGGCCCAGGTGAGTGCATCGAATGTGCAGGACTCAGAACTAGTGAGATGGCCTCATCCGGGATGTCCTCTTCCTCCTCCTATGGAGGGTCTACATCCTCATCCTTATACTCCTCCTCATCCTTATCCTCTGAATAGTTGTTCGAGTAGGTGATCTAGGTCGTTGGTGGGATAATAATGAAAGTGGTGATGATAGGAGAGAGTGAGTTGAAAGATACATGGGTGATGATGGAGGTCGTACTGACATGCGAGTAGTAGTACGATAAGCAAGTCGAGGAGTCTAAGCTCATGCTAAAACCTGATGTAGTGTAAGTTGTCGTGAGGAACTGGGGCGACCAGGTGATGACGAAGGTAACTGAGAAGTGGGTGAAGTCTACGGGTCTGGAATAAATGATGATGGTGAAGCAAGAGCTGGGTGTTGGACAATCATGTAAGGATCATCCTGAGCTGGAGTCATCAGAGTCCGTGCTAGGTGGGATGCGGCAACAAGGATCTCCTCTGACACGTCATGAGCTAACGAAGGCATGGTCTGTGACAACGGCATAGGGTAGGTGTAAGTGTAAAAAATGACCAATTCACGTAACGCAAATATTATATTAAACATTGCAATATCCATCACATAATGTCAACTATATCGAATTTAAAAATTAATGAATACCACATTACTCAAAACATGTTTAAGAAGAAAACCGCATAAGTCTTAATACACCAATCTATCATATAACCAAAACTTCACATAAATTCCAAGACATATCAATCATATCGCAATATCATAAAATTCCAAACTTAATTCTAGAGGCTTCAGCTTGGCAGGCTGGCATGTGTCGGGTCAAGGATCAATTTTTATGAAAGTGGTTATAGTTTAGGTTTTGATAAGTAACTAGTTCTCTATAGCCTTGGCTCTGATGCCAATCTGTAACACCCCTAAAGTTTGGTACAACGAAAGACTTAATCAAGCTTTCGGGGTGCTACGGGATTGATACACAACACAAGCATAGGAAATCAAGATAACATAATCCGTTACGTAAAACCAATCCAACATTTAGTCATTAGGTTTACATTTATTCAAAAGTACTAAAAGTAAGGCCCAAAAGAAAGTATAAGATAGGTCCCATAAGTATTATCAGAGTTTTAGTTGATCCTTCAACCATGCCTTTTTGCCAAGCCTCCAAAAACAAGCAATCCAAACCATCATCTTATTTACTTGAAAAACATGCGAATAGAGTCAGCTAATGCTGGTAAGTTCATAGGTTTAATCATAAATTCAGTAGTGGACATAATAGAGTTATTTGCTATGTGGGACTAGGGTAGATATACATCACACATTCCAACAATATTCCGATAATAATCATTTCAATATCGAAGAGAGAGTGAGATCTCAGTAGGACCCTAAGCGACTATAGCCAGGCACCAACGATATAACAAGGTAATTTACGTTGCTATCCTGGTCTAGGTCGGAAGTATATATCTATTCTTAGCTAAGCACCAACGATATAGCAAAGGATTGCTATCCTAGTCTAACTCAACATCTATTGCATATCTAACCTTAACTAGTAAACACATAATAGCAAAACAAAAAGTAGTGGCAGGTTCAAAAAAGTAGTTTTCATGTTTTCTCACCCTAAGTTCAAATAAAACATAGTTAAAAAGTGGGGCTATGAAACTCACCTTGATTAAGCAAAGCACAAATAAAAAAATATAAGTAAGCAGAAAAGTAGCTAACATGGCTCGGCAACTATAGACTCGGCATAACCTAGTAATATAGATTCGTCTTTAATAAATTTCCATATTAATATTTTCTATCCCTGAATATATTCCATTTCTATTTCCAAAGATATCTCTTTCCCAAATTAGTTATGAGTGTTTGGTATCATCGTGTGTGGTGTCGACTCAACGAGACTCAAGTGAACGCACTCTACTAACAGACCAAAGCATAAACATGACAAACAACTCGACCTCTATGTGATAAGCTTTATAGTTTAATAAGTTTTCCTGATAAATCGTTAGAACTTATCGAATTCGTCAACTCGATAAATATAACCATTTATTCATCGCACTTATTATTCCAAAAACCAATTCACCAACCTAACGAGTCATAAAGATAAGTTGTCCATTAATAAGTTCTTCCGGCGTACATGACGGGCTCTTATCGGATTTGTGAACCCAATAAGTCTGTTATCTACGTGGGTTAAATATATTAATGTCAAGTCATCCATAACCCAATATAAATTCCACAATGATTATTTTTTCCTCATAAATGACATATTTAGATATATGTGCCCTCGAAACATTTAATAACTCTTTTTATAATAAAACTCCCCATTTTTAAGTTAACAACTTCATTAAATATTACTCCATCCGTCTCAAATTATAAGTCCATTTTCAATTTGCACAAAGTTTAATAAAATCTCACTAACTAATCTATTCACCAATCAAATATCTTATCTCTCCACTAAAGTATATTTTGATTGGTTGAAATAAGAAAGTGGACATATATTTTGCGACAACCAAAAACAGGAAAATGGACTTATAATTTGGGACGGAGGGAGTAAATAACAAGTAATCTCGTCACTTAATATTTTTACTTATTAGTCGTCATTTCTTTATTTGCATTCCTCGTTATGTAAATAAATATAATTTTTCAATGAGTTATTATCCTTTTTGAGTCACGAGCCCGAGTAATCAACTCTCGGCTCAATAGTAAGTCATAATGTCCAATTTAAACTAAAGTCCATGTTACGGCTTTGTCGGGGTCAAACGAGACTAGAAAGCCTAGGTGACACCGACATTGCACAAATCATCACAAGTATATATGTCATGTCCAATTTCGCCAACATATTGGTTACCGGCCCTAAACCTACGGCTCGGTAACACATAACCGCAAAATTTCCAAATCCAAATTCAACACTAACAACAACTACTCAAAAATTGCCAACTAAACTTCAACAATAATCAATAATCCAACACCGAGACCCTAGTGGTCTCGGTCTACCTCTCGGCTACAACCTAAATGAACCTAAACGAACCTCTTGGGTCTTGGCTACTCTCGGCTCCACGCAAACAACCCAAACAGACTTCTTGGGTCTCGGCTAACACTCATAACAATAACAACTTCAAGAATCACCTCCAAATCCGAATCAAAACATAACAATAACAACAACGACCTAGCCGTGAGCTCTTGCTCACGGTTTGACTCGACTCGACCACGCAAACATGACAATGATACCAAGCTATCTTTCTTTCATGTTTTTATTGATAAAAAGGATATTTTCGTTCGTTTAACCTTAAACTCAAACCAAAAATGCAAAACGTGACTCGGTGAGTTACGAGTCGACTCACGCCGAGTCACCAACGAGCGTGACTTGTGTTTTCCTACCTTTTTCTTCTTGATATACAAGGTGGTGATGATTAAAATGGCCGTGATAAAGATTGGTGACACGTGGTGACGGAAAAGGTGGCGGTGGAGGTTCTTCTTGGCGCGTGTGGCGGTGGGATGGGATGAGGTAGTTACAAGGTGTTGATTGGTGGTGGTGGTGGTGGTGTAGTGTTGTAAGTGGTGGTGATGGTGGTTTTGGTGGCGTCTGGCAGCGGTTACAAGAGAGAAAGAGAGGGAGTGTTATGTTTTAGGGTTTGGTGGAAATAAGGAAGAAATATGATGCTAAGGTTTTTATTCAACCAAGGGACCATAGTTGTAATTGTTTTGAAACCTTGGGGGGTGCCGAATTTAAACACAAGGACCTTAGTCGTAGTTTGTTTAAATTTTCCCGAAACATGATTAATGGCTCATAAAATATAATAGATGTGATTGAATAATTTCCTAAGTAGCGCCATTGCTTTTGAATCTATTTATTTGTTAAAAATGACTATAAGCACATTTATTTTTGTTTAACAAGTCAACATTAATATTTCTCGCATTATTAGGTTTCTATTATGCTGACTCGCGTAGTGCCTAATATTAGCTAAACATATCGTAAATCATTCAACATCATAATAATCCACGAAATCTCATCAACGATACGTATATAATTCAACATGATTCCAAAAATAATTTCTAAAGTTTATTATTCGTTTTAATTAACATAATGCGGCATTTAAAATGGCTCCCTAAATTACCAGTTGTCACAGCCATGAAGATGAATATCATATGCATTAGCATACTCCCATTGTGCACTAGTAAAACCACAATCATCAAGATCTTCATCATCATACGGGCTTTGATCCTGGGTATCCTCTTTCCATCTCTCATATAAGGTCTTTTTACCAGCTCCACCACTGTAAGATATTGGATTTCACAAGCACATCAAATCATAACATATATAGGCGTATGGATTAAGATTTTAGAGAGAGAAAGTGAAGAGAGGGAGCCTTTCTAGAGAGAGAGTAAACAAAAGAGAAAAGGTTAGATTAGAATGAAAGGTCCAACCCTCTACCTTGGGAGGTAGAGGGTATTTCTAGTTTTACATAATACGCCCTTTGTCGGGCTGTGGATCAGGCATACAGAGGGTAAAGACCAGTCCGTCCTCTACGGTGTTGCACTAAGCTAAACTATGCTAATAATTAACTAATTAACTACTAAACAATGTAAATTAACGATATGTCTACGAGCTAACTTATGCTAGATAATATTTGGGGTGACCGGCTCTTCACTATGGAATTTCTAATTCCTAACAATCTCCCCCTAAGGGAGGTCACCCCATGTGTTACATTTCGAATCCTAGCATTCTATTTAATCTTCAGTCTTGAGCTCGTAGACATTAATTCTTCAACATCTGCATCTTTGTGCTTTAGCAGTGATTCTTTAAAGTCCGCATAGTTTTGTACTTTCAGTGGAGGCCTTTGAACTGATCCACATCTTTGATGATTTTCGAGCTTTCTTTGAGATCATCAGCCACAGTAAATCTCTGGATCACCCTTTATTGTGTTGCCATCATGTGATGTTGTGACTTTTGGACCGACATGCTCACACTTTAGGATCATGACATCTTTTCATCAGAGCAGCAGAAGCTTTACTGGCTCATGATATTTGCAGCAGCGTAGCGGAAACATAGTATAAAAATATCAGAGCCAGGTTCTGTAGATATGCATAAGTCATGATTTCTTTAATTAAGTGTGGATGATGTGAGCATGCGACTTTGGATTGACTTCTCAATTCTGATCAGCTGCAACCGTCCAAATGTACATGCAAACAATAGTTAGCAATAAAACACACGAAAGTGACTTTGATCACTTTCTTTGAATTGAGGTACACGACCCACGGCTCCCCGTTGATCAGTACAAGTACCGCCTGTGATCAGGTATAATTCTGAAGAATCTCCTTAACAGGGTTTCACAGCTGTTCTAGCCGTTCTCAAACCGGAATGTCTCAAAGAAGACAACACGGAGTGAGTGAAGCAGCGAATTGAGAATCACTGATTGATGAAAAATTGATTTGAAAAACAATCGCGTATTGCTTAGAAGAAAGAGTTTTGCAATACGACGAATGTTTTATGAGAAAGATCAAATTTTCAATCAAAAATACCTTTTGTGTTTGAAAGAGAATACCCATTCGAAGTGCTATAGAAAAGAAGATTTGCACATCGAACGGTTTTTTCCAAAAGTATTTTTCAACCAGAGATACTTTTTGTGTTTGAAAACATTAGTATACATTCGATGTGCTAGAGAAAAGAAGATTTGCACATCGAACGGTTTTTCCAAAAGTATTCGTCAATTCATTTCCTGGACCAAGGTTGATTCAAGAATGAATCGCCCCATCGTTTCTGTCTAGTTGTCACAAGCTTGATCTTTCGAGAAGATCTCACATGTCACCCACCAAGAGCTTGTTTGATGTTGGCTCTAGAAGGATTTTCATCTTCATCGTGAATATTTTTACATATCACTCAGATGTTCTGGCAATACCACAAGGATAATGCGTAGGACTCTTAATATATTCTTACTTTCCACATTGTGTGAAACAGCAAGTCTTCATTATTTTTGTACCTAATGAGATATTGTGGATGATCTCTTGGCTCTAGACTCAATTGTGCACATTTGGTTCCTATGCCGGAGACTAGGGAGAGGGCCTCCTTTTTCAATATCAACAATCTCTAAGAGAAAGTCGATATATTATGTAGGTTCCCCGTAAAAATGAAACAAGCCCTTTTAAGAGGAACTTGAGTAGCTTGGGAAGTTAAGTGCAGTGCGTCACTGGGTCCATGACGTCTTGTCTTCAATACCAGTGTTACCTTAGTAACCACCAGTAGCATATGTATTGAACCCGGTTACTGCCCTAAGGTTGAGTTATTGGAGGGCTATTTCTTTTCACCCTTTTTCACATTCATTTCTTTTTCATTCTTCAACCCCTTCTGTTGGAATCACTCCTAAACCTTAATTCAAGTGTTAGTGATTCATATGTAATAGTTAGCTTAATATGGCCTTTATGTTTGTTATTTAGCTTAGGCTTAGGTAGAAGGCCCATAAGCCTAGGCCAAGCCCAATAAGGAAAAGGATAGGAACTAGGAGTGTTGCCCTAGTTTCCTCCTATAAATAGTCTTGTAAACCTTCTATTGAAGGTTGGTTGTTCAATTTATTCTCTCTTTCACTCTCTACGCCTAACCATGCATATTCATATATGTGTGTGTGTGTGTGTGTGTGTGTAGTTGTTCAACCGATCTATATCTCTTCATCTATTTCTTCTATTGATGCTTGTGTTACTAATATGGGAACATAACAGTGGTATCATTCGCCAAATAGTTGGGTGAACATATTTGTTTTTGAAGTTTTTTGTTTTGGTCGTACGCGTAAAACGAGTTCCAACTTTGTCACGCTTAAAAATTGATTTTTTACACTTTTTAATCTAAGATTCTTGTCCTTTCAACGTTTTTAGGTGTTAAACTATCTGTTTTTGGCAAAAAGTTTCAAACTTTACGCGTGGATCATTGTTTTTAAGCTAGGTTTTGTACGTGGTTGATGTTCTACGCATAACGTGTTTTTTGAGCTTTGGATCATCAAGTTTCACACTTTTGTGTTATTTTGGTGATATTGAAGCTATTTCATCACAAAAATCTGGTTTGGAAACATCATTTGACAGAAATCACTTTTGGCTAATTTCTACGCGTAAGAGAAACCCTAATCTTACGCGTAACTGTTCCTTGGTTTGATCTTCAGTTTCGTGGATTACTCAGTGTTTTTCTTGCTTGGATAAGCTTGAAAACACTTCGACTTTGGATATCTTTTGCACTGTGATAGTGTAAAAGATCATTTGGGCAAAACCCTAAATTTACGCATAAGCATAAGCTTACGCGAAGAAATCATTACGCATAAGATTCATCTTACGCCTAAGCTTTGTCTTACGCATAAGTTAATCCTATGCCTAAGTTTTCTACGCTTAACTTCTTGTTTACGCATAACTTTAGTGCTTTCTCATTACTTACGTGTAAGCTAATCCTACGCGTAACTATTGCTGTTACGCGTATCTTTGGTGTTTTTACGCATAACCGGTACTTGGATTTTCTGTGATTTCTATGCCTAAGGATACTTCATCAACAAAGGTTCATTCAACTACAAAGATCCATTTAACAACACAAGTTTTCAACATGTCACAACCACCATACTCTAGCTATTTTCCTTACACTTATAATCAACAACAACAACAACTAAGTCCACAACATCAACAATTTAATCATCAACAACAAATTTATCAACAACATACTCCACAACTTGGTGCAATTCCACCACAAATGGTTCAACCACCACCTAGTCTTCAAGTACAACCTTACACAAACTTCTACAATCAACATCCATCCAGGAATACTATGAAGGAACCGTCATGGTTTGGCAAGATGTGTGAAGCCTTAAGTAGCCAACAATCAATTCATGAAGCTGGCTCACTTGATAGACCTCCAATGCTCACTCCTGGAAATTATGATCAATGGGTGATAAGGTTCTTTAGGTTTTGTGATCTAAAGAAGCCACGTGGAAAGTTCTTAAAGAAGGTCATTATGGAAGGTCCATTTCGGATGCCTACTACTGTCACACCCGCAGATCCAGATGCCAATCCACCAAGAGATGCTGTCACCAACATTGCAACTATTTCAGACCTCACTGCTGATCAACTTCTACACTTTGAAGCCGATGAACTTGCAATGCAATACATCCTTTTAGGATTACCCAATCCAACTCTTCGAAGTGGTGATGCTCAAAAGAGTGCAAAAGCAATGTGGGAACATATTCATCTTCTTATGGAAGGCACATCACTCAATCAGGAAGACATGGAATCCAAAATCTACTTGGCTTATGAACACTTCATGATTGAACCAGGAGAGACTTTAGAGTCATATCATCATCGCTTTTCAGACATCATAAATTATTTGGACAAACACAATATCATCATGCCACGAATTGCTGTCAACACTAAGTTCCTTAGTAGTCTTGGTCTGGAATGGGAGAAGTATGTCATTTTTCTCCGTCAAGCTAAGAACCTTCATCATGCTACATACGGATTGTTGTACGTCTATCTGAAGCCTCACCAAAAAGAAGTTGACAAAAAAGGGCTATCCGTGGACTCCCAGCTTCACAGTCACTTCCGGACAATCAACAACTTGCTTTGTGGGCTCAAACTAACATTCCTCCTCAAACAGCTCCTCAACCCGCTCCTCAACCAACTACAACCATCACACCTTATGATCCGTCACAGCAACAACCTCAACAAACTCAATTGGTTCCATACAACAACAACACTGATCAAGCTCTTTACAGTGAAGCTGATGAGGATTCCAATGCCTTCGATGAATTGCAACAAGGATTTGTTATGATTTCTAAAGCATTCGGCCGGTATACAAACAAATCCAACAATCGCATTCGTTCCTCATCTAATACAAGAAACCAGGCTGTTGAGAACAATGGACGTGTTGAAGTTCAAAATCGTGGTTATGGTCGTCAGATGGGAGGTGGCCAAGGGTTCAATGCTATGGGAAGAAATAACATGGGTGCTCCGCAGCAGCAAAGGGCTCAAGGGGTTGAACACGGGAATGCTCAGAATAGGGTTAATGGTCTTCGATGTTATAACTGTAATGAGAAGGGTCATCTGGCTAATGCATGTCCTAAGCCGAGGACAAGAGGCAGTGCTTATCTCAAAGAGGCTTTGCTCTTGGCTCTCAAGGATGAAGCTGGTGGCACTCTTACCAACAAGGAACAGAGCTTTATGGCAGATGCAGATTCTGATGATGATATGGAGGACTTGCAGGCTAATGCAGCAGTGATGTTGATGGCACATATGCAAGCTCTACACATGAGTGACACAGGCCCAGTGTATGACACTGATTGCTTGTCTCAGGTACCGGAACAAAACATACTCATTACTGATCTGATATCTCCGCCAATTTCTCAATCCGACAAGGATCAGAGTGTTCAACATGAGCCATCCACATCTCATTCCGATGATTATCAAATAGATCCCGTAGTTATATTTGATGATCAAGATCACCTTATGGTTAATATTGATAATCAAGTTGACTCCGTGGTTATATTTGAGGATCTAAATAATGATCATGTTGAGACTGTTGAACAAGATGAGCTTTTGTCTAAGAGAAAAATGCACTATTAATTAGGGATAATGAATGCTTAATTCGACAAATCAACTTTTTCAAAACTCAAGAAAACCGTGAAAAAGGTTTTGAAGCCGCTTTTGCCAAATCACATCAAAACGAAAAATCTTTGGAAAGACAGATTCGTGATCTAGCTGCTTCAAAGAATGCTTTGTTGTCTCAAATAGAACAAATGAAACATGAACATAAACAACAAATTAACGCTCTTACTTTCGAAACTCAAAAAGCCAAGGCTAACTTGTTAACTTGTCAAAAACAGTTCTTTGAGTACAAAAAGCATTCAACGAAACGAATAGATGACTATCTTGAGGAAATTGTCGACTTACAAAACAAAATCAAAGAGTTTAAAACTGTTGTTTATAAACATGGTGAATCAATCACAACGATTCAAAAGTTTTCTTTCAAACCAAATCCGAATGGATATGGACCGAATCTTGCTGATTACAAACCTCAGTTTTCACACAGAGCATTCAAACCGAATCCTGAAGTTTACAGTGCAGAACATAGAACTGATGATTCAATTATGTTTGTTGTTGAATATAATCGCATGGAGGAATTTGATGCAGATGATGAGAGTTGGTCAAAAATGGAAAATGTCATTTATAACAAGCCATTTAACTATTTGAAAGCCGTAACTTTTGTCACACAACAAGATACTTCTAACAAACCTTTGGTTATCACACCAGTTTCTGAAGTTAGTCCCCAACACAATGGTGCACAAATTAATGGTCCTTTACCTTCACTTAGTGAAGTAAAAGCTAAAGCCGAAAGTTGTCGTGTTATCAAATATTTTGACACTTTCTTATCTGACATCAAACTTTTGGAACATGAGATTGAATTTCATTCTGAAATAAAAGTTGAACATTTTCAATCGCCATTGGTGCGAGAACAAAGAGACATTCTTCAGAAAAGAATTTTACCCCATGTCAAAAATTTGAAAAACTGTGCACTATATTAGGAAAGGGATTTTCATAAGGAACTTGGTCTCATGAAAACAGTTTTCGAGAAAACAGAAACATCGATTTCTAATACTAAACGTAAAAAGAAAATGTTGCGAAAAGATGTTGATCAACTCTTGGAAAATGTTATCTGTGCTGATATCAATAATCTTGTGTTATTACAATCTGTTGCATATGCATATGATCATATCTCTGTTGATTCTGTTGATATTGTTGTGAATACTGATAATGTGCCTCAGATCGAGTCTTTAAAAGTTGAAAATGAACGATTATTAAACGAACTTTGAAATGCAAAACATCGTCTTAATTGGTGTCAAAAAGATATTCACGATCAACAACTTGCTTTTCAAAACAAAATTGCCCAGTTACGTACAAAATCTTCTGATCCTAAAATTGAGCAACTGGATGATCAAAACGTGTCTTTCAAGTGTCAAATATCAAAATATGAACAAGAACTTACAAAAGTTAAAAAGGAATATGGTGTCATATTTGATTTACTCAAACAGACTCGTAATGAAGCATCAAACGAACTTGATCATTATCTTGCATACACTAAAGAAGTCATGAAATATTCTGGAAATCTTCGTTCTGAAAATCAAGATCTGATTCACACTATCTTTAAGTTAAGAGAAATGTTAGGAAAGTATGAACAGCTTCAGCCTAACATCATTAAGAGAATTGCACCTGTAACACTTAGCAAACGTGAACCCAGAGTGCCTACTGACAAAACACAAGTTACTAATGTGCTTCCCTTTACTGAAACATGAATAGTTGCCTCTTTTCCAAACGACCGCACTTCACAGCCTAGGAGCAATACAAGGAAGAATAGGAAGTTGCGACCTAAGAAAAGACAAATAAAGAATGCTGAAGTAGAAGAACACCGTAGGACTTTGAATAAGACTCCAGTTGCACCCACTTTAGATATTGCGTCTAGCAAATGTAATGGAAAAAGTGTTGTAACTAATGCTGAACCTTTAAGTACTTTTGATATTCAGTCTGATGCTTCTTGTGTTATTTGTCGTAAAAGTATGCTTTCTGATTGTCATGATAAGTGTGTTGCTAAGGCTATCTTGTCTCGTCTACAGAATCCTAAAATTCGGAATACCTCTAGGCCCACTAATGCTTCTAAGTCTGTGCTTGGTAAACCGCCCTCTTTAGGTTCTAAGAAACACATTGATGTCCCTGTAGCTCCAGTATCACCTCCAAGGAATGTAGTACCACCTAGTGCATTCAATAAGACTAAAGCTAAGACTAGTTGGAGATTGCAGAAATGGATACATAATACATTAGGATTTAAATGGATGCCTAAAATCATCGATGTGTGTATTTCTACTATAACTGCTTCGGAACCCTCTAACTCATCGGGTTCCGCATCTACTTCTATTCCATCTGTGCCGTCTGTGTGTAATGCAGGTGATACAGATCATCCTTTGGATTGTTGATAGCGGGTGTTCCCAACACATGACAGGCAACCTTAAACTGTTATCAAACTTTGTTGCATAGTTCATTGGCACTGTCAGATTCGGGAATGATCACTTTGCAGCTAACATGGGCTACGGATATTACATCAATGGAAACATTGAAATTAGCAGGGTTTATTATGCGGAAGGCCTCGGTCACAATCTCTTTTCTGTCGGTCAATTCTGTTATGGAGATTTGGAAGTTGCTTTTAGGGAGAAAACTTGTTTCATTCGTGATCTACAAGGAAATGATCTTATTTCTGGCCAATGCTCATCCAGTCTATACACTATCTCCATGCAAGACATGATTACTTCATCTCCCATATGTCTACTCTCAAAGGCTACATCTACAAAATCTTGGCTATGGCACCGTCGTCTCTCACATCTAAACTTTCAAACCATAACCAATCTTGCACGACACAAACTTGTTGAAGGTCTCCCGTGATTCCGGTATTCTAAAGATCACCTATGCTCAGCTTGTGAACAAGGGAAAAGCACTCGCGCTCATTTTCCTTCAAAGGTGGAACACAGCTCTCAGCATGTGCTTCATCTTCTTCACATGGATTTGTGTGGCCCGATGCGCGTGCAGATGATTAATGGCAAACGTTACATCTTGGTAATAGTTGATGACTACTCAAGATGGACTTGGGTTTATTTTCTTCGAAGTAAAGATCAAGCTCCACATATGATCATCACCTTTCTCACGAAAATTCAAATTCAGCTCCGAAACACCGTCAGAAAAATTCGAACAGACAAAGGAACTGAATTTGTGAATCAAACTCTTCGGGAATATTATGAGAAAGTGGGAATTGAGCATCAAACATCTATTGCCCGCACACCAGAACAAAACGGAGTTGTTGAAAGACGAAACCGTACGTTAGTGGAAGCTGCCAGAATGATGTTAATTAATGCTAAACTTCCAGATTACTTGTGGGCTGAAGCTGTATCAATTGCATGCTACACTCAGAATCGCTCAATGATTACAAAACGCCATAACAAAACACTATTTGAGCTTCTCCACAACCGCAAACCGAATCTCAAACACTTTCATGTATTTGGATCCCTTTGCTATCCGAATAATGATCGTGATGACTTTAGAAAGCTCAAAGCCAAAGCTGACATTAGAGTATTTATTGGATATTGTGAGCATTCTAAAGGTTACCGGATCTGGAATCGTCGAACAAAGCAGGTTATGGAAACAATTCATGCAAATTTCGATGCGCTTATGGAAATGGCTTCTGAGTATAACAGCTTGGAACCCGGTTATAACCGTTTAAACTTCCCTCAAACCCCATCATCAGTTGAATCAAGCCCCCAACTTACTCGTCAACAAATGGAAAGGCTATTTGCTCCTCTGTCCAGTGACAATATTGATGAACGTGCTCTAGGTGTATCCGCTGTTTCCGCTGCTCAACCTGATCATATTCCTATACCTGATACACTTGCTACAACAACTACTGTTGAAGAAGCACCACCAGTTGACTCTACAACAACAGTTGAACAAACTGCTTCCAACGACGTTGTACCAACTGATGATGTTCTTAATGAAGTACCCCCACCTGCAGGTTTTGATCCAAATGCGTTCTTTAACCCATTTGCTAATGAAACTGCTGCACCTGATGTTGCGGAATCATCTACAAGCCATTTGAATCCTCAAAATCTGCACAATGTATACCAACATCAACCCTCTACACATCGTTGGACAAAAGACCATCCTCTTGAGAATATTATTGGTAACCCAAATCAACGAGTCGTAACGAGACAACGTCTTCACACAGATGGTGAACATTGCATTTATGCACTCACTGTCTGCCAATCTGAGCCTAAAAACATTAAAGACGCAATGACAAAGGACAACTTGATTGATTCCATGCAGGAAGAACTTAACCAAATCAAACGTCTTGAAGTATGGGAACTGGTTGAGAGACTAACAGGGGTCTTCGTCATTGGTCTAAAATGGATTTGGAAAAACAAATTGGATGCTGAAGGAACCGTAATTAGAAACAAGTCACGTCTGGTGGCTAAGGGTTATAGACAGGAAGAGGGTATTGACTTTGAAGAATCATTCGCTCTGGTTGCTCGTCTTGAGGCTGTTCGGATTTTTCTGGCATTTGCGGCTCACATGAACATCACGGTCTTTCAAATGGATGTCAAAACTGCTTTTCTCAATGGACAACTGAAAGAAACGGTCTATGTAAGCCAGCCAGAAGGACTCGTTGATCCAGAGTTCCCTAATCATGTCTACAAACTGAAGAAAGCTCTCTACGGTCTCAAACAAGTCCCTCGGGCGTGGTACGATAAGTTATCATCCTTCCTTATTGCCAATAATTTTACCAAAGGTTCGGTCGACCCTACACTCTTTATACAATATCACGGGGCTCACATCTTAATCGTTCAAATCTATGTGGATGACATCATTTTTGGATCAAAACATTTAAAATACTCAAATGCTTTTGTAAAACTTATGACAAAACATTTTGAAATGTCAATGATGGGTGAACTCACATTCTTCCTTGGAATGCAAGTTCGTCAATCACCCCGTGGTATTTTCTTGAGTCAGTCCAAATATGCCGTTGAATTGTTACACAAATTTGGAATGCAACACTGTGACACCTATGCCACACCAATGGCTAATACCAAGAAGCTAGACGCTGATTTACATGGGAAATTGGTGGACCCTACCAAATACCGTAGTATCATTGGGTCTCTCATGTATCTAACAGCTAGCAGACCTGATATTGTTTTTACCGTCTATCTCTGCTCCCGTTATCAGTCGAGACCAACTGAAACCCACCTCTCTGAGGCTAAAAGAATCCTCTGATACATCAAGGGAACCATTAATTTAGGGATCTGGTATCCGAAGGATTCTGGTTTTGAACTAATAGCTTTTTCAGACGCTGACTACGCAGGATGCTTAGATTCACGAAAAAGTACCTCATGAGCTTTACAATTTCTTGGTGATAAACTGGTGTCATGGCAATCGAAGAAGCAAGATTGTACATCGCTGTCCTCAACCGAAGCTGAATATGTAGCCATGTCGGCGTGTTGTGCTCAAGTTATTTGGATGAGAACACAACTCAAAGACTATGGTTATGTATTTAACAGAATCCCGATGTACTGCGACAATCGGAGTGCTATTGCGATCTCGTGCAACTCAGTTCAACACTCGAAATCAAAGCACATCGATCTTCGCTATCATTTCATCAAGGACCATGTAGAACAGGGTACTGTTGAATTATACTTTGTGGGAACATAATACCAATTGGCAGATCTCCTCACCAAAGCCTTAGCTCCTGCTAGGTTTAATGAGTTGGTCCACCGGATTGGTATGCGGTGTTTGACTCAAGAGGAACCGGATGAACTCTTAAAACATTCTTAAACACCAGTCAAACACCAAAATCTCTTTTGTAAATATTTTTCAAAAACAAAATACAAAATTATAAAATCAGATAAAACAACAAAAATAATCTTCTATCTATATTTCTTTTAACATGGCAAGTACATCTCTTCCGTCAACACTCTAATCTTTTAAAATTCAGTATTTTTTCGATCAAGTGTTGAGGGGGAGAAAACTAATATTTTTCAGTCTCATAAAACACTGTACTTGCATGTTATCTTATCCCGGTTGTTTCTTTAAATAATGGTGGTCACATTTCTAGTTTATTGACACTCCTCGGACTAAAATTTATAAACTTTCATTATTTCTTAAGTCGAGGGGGAGTGTCGTCAAATTTCTTTCCAAATACCACTCGTTTGGTAACCAAAATGGAAGTTAAAGGCATAGGATGAAAATGGAAAAGTTGGAGGGGCTAAAACTGTCAAAAGCATAAAGTTATTTTAACAAAACACCCCACCAACCTCATTAACTCTTCACATTTAATTTTTTCACCAAACAAATCCTACGCCTAAGATTCGTTCCACAAATCCGTGTTTCAGATCTTCATTTTGTAAGTGTTTTTGTGTTTGAAACATGTTTATAAACAATGGTTTTGAATCTTTTTGAAAAACAACGGTTAGATATTAACCTAAGGACGATTTTGTGTTCTACGCGTATGCGTATGAACACATAATCTTGTTTATGTATTTGTTGTTGAAATGGTAGTGTCAAAATATTTGTATAATGTCACTGATACCATTTTTATCCACAAAACTCACCCAGAAACACGAATTGAATGATATTTGAAAATTAGGGTTCATGCGTTAATTTGGGTATTTTCAAATAAGAACGTTTTTGGTTAAAAAGATTGTTGTGTGATGTTGTTTACATGATGAATTGAACATATCCATGTTTAGAATCAACCCAGAAACACTAATTGATTGAAAATTAGAAATTAGGGTTTATGTTCTTCATAATTGGGTATTTTTGATTCGCTGAGAATTTGGTGTTAAAACTTAGATATATCAACTCATTTGACTTCTTAGAACTACCAAAATCATTTTAGTGCAATTCCTATGGCTAATTCTCCTACGCCTAATTCTTAAAACTTAGGGTTTAGGTTTACGCATAAGGGTTTTTTCGCATAACTGTTTGAATGAGTGTTCGTCATTAAATCTGTTATAGAATGAATGTATGTGTTAATATTGATGCTATGATGAACTTATTTCAGGTTTGTTACAAGTGAAAATTCAGAATCAAGGTTACTAGCAAACTACGCATAAGGATCACCTTACGCATAGAATGTTATGCGTAAGAGTAATCTTACGTGTAACTGTTACGCGTAAGGTTCTACATAAGGGACTACGCGTATCCTGTGAAGGATATGCGTAAACAGTGACCTCTACGCATAAGGTTGACTCTTACGAGTAAGCCTTACGCGTAAGGTTTTATATATACGCTTACGCGTAAGACGCGTAAGCTCTACGCATAAGGTCCCCTTTTCCTACGCGTAATATTTCTTACGCGTAAGTCAGAATCCTACGCATACGCTTGCGTTTACGCGTATATCAATCCTGTTTACGCATAAGCTTGCCATTTCTATGCCTAAACCTTGTTTAACCTTTATTATGAATTGTTACGCGTGCAAACTTGTAAATAAATAAATCATAAGGCCACGAAACCTATAATGTCACAAATAAGCTTAAATGTTTAATAAGTTTTGAGTAATAAGTGAAAACATGGACTTTAAACCTTAAAGTTAATCAAATCACGAAACTTATTACGATGTCAGTGGACTATTGGACAAACAAGTGACATTGGACTCGTAACAATCATCGACATATCATATTCAATAATTAGACAATAAAACCATCTGTTGACTAACATAATGTCTTTCGATATGTTGGTTCTTTTGGCTAAATATCTTTCAGATCATGACATAGACGCTCAAATGCAGAATGTGGATGCACCAAATGTTCTCACCGTTGCTGATATCTTCCCAAATGGTTATCCAATGAAGATTGGAAAGAACAACCTTCGTGTTGACTTTGAAACTCTCACCTGCTCAGAGTCCTCTTGTTTAATTACTGTGGATATTTTGAAGAATCATCCTTATCAAAACATGCTCTCCAATTCTGCTACAGTACCTGAGATCTATATTCACCAGTTCTGGACTACAATGCAATAGATCAAAGGACAAAACGATGTGACGGTGACTCTCAATGACAAACAAGTCACCATCACACCTGCAGACTTAAGTGTTGTTCTTCTCATTCCGATCATCGAGCCAACCGAACTCAATGCCACACCAACTGAAGAGACTGTTCTACAGTTCCTGATCGATATTGGTTATGACGAAGCTACAGGAGTAATCACTAAGCATTCACATGTGGATCTTAAGAATATTCCTCAACCTTGGAGAACTCTCTACATCATCATCACCAAATCTGTTTCTGGTTGTGACAGTGGCTATGAGCATCCCAAGCTCATGGAACTGCAAATCTTTTGGGCTTTGGTCAACATTAAGCACATCGAAGTCGAAGCTCTGATATGGGACGACATGATGACATTCCTCAAAAAGCTTGGCTCAAAGATCCCATATATCAGATATACAAAACTGTTGATCCAAAGAGCACTTGGGTATAACCCTGATATCCCCAAGAGAATCAATGACCCCAACAATCACGACATGTTATCTGAACCTACTCTAACAGTCAGATTTAAAGAATCAACAACAAAGAAACAAGGTGTTGTGTTGCCGGATCACCTTCTGTCTGATGAAATCAAAAAGCTCTTCACATACAAAAGGTATCTGGTAGCAGTTGAAGAAAGCAAAGTTGGTTTTCTCGATGAAAAGCCTTCTGGCACACCCACAAGGAAAACCAGAAGAGGAAGTGCAGGAAGTGCTGCTAGCACTGAGAGTAAAAGGAAGTTCCCTAAGAGGAAACCTGGACACAGACGGAAAGTTCCTTCTAAGGAAGCTGTTCCTATTCCCATTCCCAAGCCTGAACCGCCAAGAAAGCTAGTGGATGAAAGCACTGTAGAAACTGAATCAGACGATGAGGTCTTCTACTCTGAAACTGCAACCGACGTTACTCCATCAGTAGCTAAACCTCCCAGTCCACCAGCTGACAAAGGTAAAGGGAAAACCCCAGTGATTAAGCATGATAAGGAGAGTTCAGAAGGAGAACCAGTTGACGAAGAAAAGGAATATCAAAAGAAGTTGAAGGCCCTTAGAAAAAAACACTTTGCCGAAGAATTCGTAAAAGATCAAACTCGTGGCCCTGGAGGTTCAAGTGGTGGTGCTCAAGCCACACCAGCTCCTGATGCGGTTAATCAACCCAATAAGGGAACTGGTACTACCATCACCTACGAACAACAACAAAGGCAGATTGAGGATTCAATCAACTTTGATATTGAGGAACCAGAAAAGGATAAGACTGAGAAAACTCCTGCTGATGAAACAAAGACTGATGAAACGGCTAAGTCTGGAGATGAAGAAACCGCTTATGATCAATTTCTTCTAGACAGTCCCACACGTTCTAAGGAGGAAACTTCTGAACCACCTAAGGTCCCCGAGCCTCCTCATGTCTCTTCATCATCAGACTCATCCTCTCATTCTTCACCACCACCATCCAAAAGATCAACCAGAACCACATCCAAATCAGTGAAGAAGCCAACGACATCTTGGATCTCTCAAGCTAAGACGAGAATGGTTAAAGCTGTCAAACAGGTAAGGAAGAAAGACGTGCTTTACAAAAAGATGAATTCTCTCGCTGACCAGGTACAGTACCTTCATGACGAGAATGACAAGATGTCAGCTGCAAGGGAGTACATCCAGAAGTTCATGGAACGTGATCCTCAAGGGGAAATGAAAGAGATGATCAAAGGTTACACTCACAAGTTCCTTCTTGACATCGTTCCTGGAGTTACAAAGGAGATGTTTACCAAACAACTCTATCCGAATCTATTGCATTTGGCCAAGCAAACTATGAGATCAACACCAATGCATGTAAACATTAATCCAACTGATCCCATAATCTTCTCAGATGCTGAATTGGTTAACCGGCTGGTAGCTCAAATTTCTAAACGATCTGCAACATTTGCCTCTTACGAAGGTAAATTGTTTGAAGCATTGCTGGAATACCAACTTAAATCAGCATGCAGAGAAGAAGCTCAAAGACCTAAACATCCAAGAGACGATGAAGACAAGGATAAGGATAAGAATGACGAGCCTAAACGTCAGAAGAAAACTGGTGATCACTTTGAGTACACTGGTGGTGACGATGAGGAAGTCCTTGAGCCCCAACAACAACCACCTCTCCCGCTTCAACAACAAAGAAACCATCATCCTCATCAAAGCCTAAGAAAAAGAAGAAGACTCCCAAGGCTGATGTCGTCTCATGGCTTGACGATGACGACACTGAGTATGATTGGTTCTCCACACTTGTTGCTGCTACACCTGCCTTAACTGACGACCAAGATATGGTAGAAGGTAGTACGTTGGAGCATGCAAAGTTACTACAAGAAAAGTTCCGAGTGAAGAAGATGACGAAATCAGAGTTGAAACGAATCAAGAATGAAGCCTTTCAAATACTCAAAGACAGCTCGGAAAGTGCTATTGAAGTTGAATATAACCTTGAAAACATAGCACGAGCCATGTCTAACAACATTGATTGGCTCAACCCTGAAGCAAACATCGACTACACCAGAAAAGATAACGCTCCATACTACATAGATTGGACCAAACCTCTACCTACCATTGGTCGACAAGATCAACCTCAGATTCCATTTTGATACTTCTTCAACAACGACTTGGAATTTCTTCCACATGGTAGCGATGTGTCAAAGAAATACGCTACATCACTTACACTTCCGTTCCCGGCAGCCATATACTCAAACTGCATAGCCATCGAAGAAAAGGCTACCCACATGTTCAACAACAGAGTGGAAGAGTATGACATCGATGCACTGTATGGGATTCACCATTGGCCGGAATGCCGACGAATCTACTACATAAGCTGCCAGGTTCATAAATCTCAATATGAAGTGCACATTGATCAAAGGATCATTGTTGTTAAGCATGTTGCTCTTTCCTCTAAATGGGACTACACCTTCCTAAAGAAGATCGTGGTCAAAAGACAAGATGAAAAGGACTATGCTTTCTGTGAAGCGGACTTCCAGAATTTGTCTCTCAATGACATTGAAGATCTATATCTTGCAAAGGTACAGGGACGCATGAGACAATTCTCGACATAAATTCAACGTGAATACATCAAGTCCTTGCTTATCTTCATCAGAAGCATCGTGATCCAGGAACGTGTAGAAGACTTGCAACTTGCTGTTGAGTCGTATCAGACACGTGTCAACTTCACCAGCCCTAAGCTAGAACTTCCTGATATCAACCATCTTCCTCAATTTACTCTCATCAGCAAACCCTTTGGAGTAGTCTACCGCAGTGAACTACACCGCAATTGCTTGATGGCATGTACAGAACTTCATAAGTTTGGAGATTCAACATTGAAGCGTGTCAGGGATGGGCTAGCATACCGGTTAAAGGCGATTCAACAAGGCATTGGGTCACCAACGAGATGGAATTCTCAGGAAAGACGGAATGTAAAGAGAATCATCAAACAGATTGATGAAAGGTTGTTTCGAAGGGACCAGTTCAGAACATTGGAAAGCTTCGTAGGTGGTCATCCTCGCATTAATCTCACAGGATATCAACGCCCAGTTCGCATTCCTGGAGTTCTTGCTGACCTACCTGAAATTCCTGGTACCCCTTAAACTGTTTTAATTTCATACTAATTTGGATGTGTGATTTCATAATTGACAATGTCTATAACAGTGCACAACCCGTTCTTGTAACGAAAGGACCCTGTGGTACGCTTCAGTGCCACAATCCTTATAGAAGGAGCGAAAGCTTCTTACTTTTTGAGTAAAATCTATCAAACCTTTCATTTTTCAAAGGTTTTGCTCAAAAGAACAAGTACTTCCCCTTATGATTTTCAAAACCTCAACAGTTTATATCACTTGTTGAGGGGGAGTATTTGACTTATTCACTTTGTTCACAAATTGTTCTTTGTAGTAATCTTCCCACAAAATTCAAAATGGTCATATTTATTCTCAACATTTCTTCAAAAATAACATATTTATATGCCATTTTCGAGGGGGAGAAAAATTATATGATAAGAAATATGTTGTGTTTTGCTATTGAATCCTCGTGTGAAAAGACTTCAACCCATGAATTGACGGGATCTGAACAGTCATACATCGAAAAGATTTGTCTTCCAAGACTTATCCGAGTAGATCGTACCTTTCGAGAAACTCCTGATAGACATGGACTTTGACGGGTTTGACAACGTTTCGGGGTTGTCCACATCTTCAAGGTAGTTATTAGAGCTAGTTGTCACCTAAAAGCTGACAATGTATCTCTTTAACTATACAACGTAATCGTGTCTCACAAGGAATCGTCTATCTTGAGTTGATCAATTCAAATGTGCGCGCTCTTCTCTCACCATGCAAATTTCCGTCTAAACACTTAAGCATGTGTGGAGGGGGAGTATTTCTGCAAAATCTTAAACTCTCACAGTAGTTCAAAATGTTTTTCACTCATAAACACTGTGAAAGATTTTCTTGTAAAATGGTTTTATGGAAATGGAGTTATAAGGTGATTAAGGTTAGGAATAACCGTCCTATGATCCGCCAGAGCTGGAGGGATCTACCCAAGGACACTACCAATAGCTAGAATTAGAAGTCCTTAGGTATGATTATAAAAAGGCGAAAATGAGAATCGGAGAAAGAAGGAGTTGAAGAATTAAAAAAGAAAAGCAAAGAAAAGGGCGAAAAGAAATAGCCCTCCAGATTATTCAACTTTAGGGCAGACACCAGGTTCAATTCTTATGCTACTGGTTGTCACTTGATGACACCGGTATTGAAGATTAAAAGTTGTCATGGACCCAGTGACGCATGCACTAAACCTTCTTAACCACTCAAGTTTCTCTCAACAGAAGCTTGTTTCATTCTCACAGGGAACCCTACGTAAACTATTGGCTTTCTCTTAGAGATTGCTGGTATTGAAGAAGGAGACCCTCTCCCTAGTCTCCGCTCAGGAAAACCAAAACGCACTATTGAGTCTAGAGCCACGAGATTCATCAAAAGATCTCATAGGTACACTTGACATTTCATCACTTGTCGTTCAACAATAAGAACAACAGTGGTACGTTAACGAGTCCTTTACAGATCTTAGCAATCTGTCGAGAACATTTATGAGAGGTTCACAATTGTGATCCTCAGTGATTGAATGGAAACTCTTGCCAGGGTCAACATCAAACAGCCCTGACAGCAGGTCGCTTTGGTAACTCCCCGTGGATTACGCTTAGCATGTCTCAAACGATCTACAGTCATGAGGTGATGCTTTGGTGTACCTCAGCGACTCATCTGAACCGTAGGTGTACTTAGGTACATCGCATTATCTCACTTGTGGGACTCCGGTTCAGGAACGACCTTTGTGAGAATTAGAGTTGTGTTTTCACACTATGTTGTTAACACTCTCGAAGTTCAAACTTGTAAGTGCTAGAATCTGCTTATTACTAACCTTTCTTATGTTTACTTCTTATGGAAGCTCTGGATTGGACTGATCGTGCAGATTCTCCACATGCTCATACCAACAACATCACTTATGGAAGTTCTCTCATAATCAAAGGCAACACAAAGTCAGAATGATTCTTCGTCAACAAAGAATCTACAAAGTTTAAAGACTTAAAGAACTTCATCAACTGTAATCCAACGTTAAAGAGCGTGTGAGCATGTTGGAGAAAGACGTGGAGACACTGGAGCAGCGAAGCAGACCTGATGCAGACAACAAACAACATAATATCACTTTCAAATATAAAAGAACAAAAGAACAAAGAAAATGTTGACGTCAAAGCAGAACTGTTCAAAGGAAACAATTTCTCTACACTAGGGAGATTTTTTGAATCAAGACACTTCTTCTCACAAGAAATAAGAATGTCAGAAGATGTCAAAGCTACTATTACATCAGCATCTACAACGTTATCACTCTTTCATTCATCACTAACACTTAGGGGGAGATTGTTGGAATCACTCCTAAACCTTAATTCAAGTGTTAGTGATTCATATGTAATAGTTAGCTTAATATGGCCTTTATGTTTGTTATTTATCTTAGGCTTATGTAGAAGGCCCATAAGCCTAGGCCAAGCCAAATAAGGAAAAGGATGGGAACTAGGAGTGTTGCCCTAGTTTCCTCCTATAAATAGTCTTGTAAACCTTCTATTGAAGGTTGGTTGTTCAATTTATTCACTCTTTCACTCTCTACGCCTAACCGTGCATATTCATACGTGTGTGTGTGTAGTTGTTCAACCGATCTATATCTCTTCATCTATTTCTTCTATTGATGCTTGTGTTACTAATATGGGAACCTAACACCTTCAGTGCTTACCGAGACTTCATAACTAGAACCTTGTTGGGTTTATTCCAGTTCTAGCTCTATCTCAGTCTGCACTCTTCCCATATCTCACTTTTCTCCTCTTTTTTCTCATACCTAAGGACTCTACACTATCTAGTAGATTGTCCCTGGGTAGATCCATCCGGCACTGGCAGGATCGTGGGAACGAATACCTAACCTAACCATCCTTATAACACCGTACATAAAATAAATTTGGTCAGTCTTTTGGTATTGTTCTTCTTCCATTGGAACCAATTGAAAACCTTTTGAAAATCAATCCAAGTACCTGTGATACATGATCAAAACATTTTGTACCTGAATTGTTTTTGATATTTTTAGAAAAAGCTCCCTCTCAACATGTGCATCATATGTATTTGAAACGGTTTTAGCACATGGAGGCAAGAGGACTTGAAACTTTCAGATTTGAGAATGAAAGATTCGATTCATTGATTGACAATTTCTAAAAGATATCAACATCACTTTCCCTGATCAAAGTTAGTATTTTCATACTTTGTTAAGGATATTTTATGGGAAAGGATGTGGTTTTTCAAAAAGTTGCTCCCCCTCAACTTGTGCATGTGATTTTTGAAATTGTTTTGCACGAAGAGGAAAGAGTTCTTAGAAGCACATTTACGATCATACAACCATACTGAAACCATTAGAAAAACAATCAAAGTACTTTTTGTTGAAACTTAAAAAAAAATTGTACCTTGAAAGTTTGTTTTCTTTTGAAATGCTCCCCCTCAATATGTGCTTCGAGATTCGAAAGCGTTTAGCACATATGGGAGAGCAGTATGCACATTTGAACCAAAAAAATAATCCTCTTTAATCAAGTTTCATTATTAGATCACAAATTCTCCCCCGATCAAAAATATCAAACCCTTTGAGATTTTGGATCCTAAGTGATTTAATAAGGTTTAGAAAAATATAGGAGAAAATGTGGCCATGTTTAAATACTCATATTGTTTTTGGATAAATGCTCCCCCTCAACATGTGCATTATGTATTAGAAATCATTTGGCACATGGAGGCAGGAGTGCCTTTAAAGGACTAAAACCAATTCCATTTAAACAAATTTGAGATTTAAATCACGATCTCTACCCCGATCAAAAATTTTAAACCTTTTGAGATTTGTGATCCTAATTGATTTAAATCATTTAAAAGATTTTTGGGGAAAGACGTGGCTTGATTTAATTTTGAAAAATGATTGATACGGATCAATTTTAGACATTAAAGATTGTTAGTGTCAGGTATGATAGGTTTTAAGAAATCTTTAAGTAAAACAAAACAATTTCACAATCAAACAAGAACAGAAAAAATTTCATTTTGTAAGATCTTTGAGTTTTAAAGAAAATCATACCATGAAATAACATTAAATCTTTAGATCACCACTTTATGTTGTACAAACCGGACTTTTATGAAGAAATATCGTTTGAAAATATTTAATTTGAAATCACTTATGATTTGACAAATAAAGTCCGGTTGATTTCAAAACATTGAATCCGATTTATTTTCAAAACAATATTTTTCCATTTTCAAAACAATATTATTCAAAAAATTGTTTAAAAAAAATGTTATCATCCACTACTTGTCCTGCACAAAGATACGTTAGGTGGTTCAGAAGCTTATGTTGTTGTTGTAGGGCTGGAAGAAAACCGTCTGCTGATGCAGTGAGACCTCTGACATTGCATTTGTCATGCCAACTCTTTATAAAGGTCCAATTAAGCTCCGTTTCTTCATTTGATGATGAAGAAAACCATCTGCTGACGCAGTGAGACCTCTTACGTTGCATTTCATGCCAACTCTTCATAGAAGTCAAATTAAGCTCCGTTTCTTCATTTGTCAACCCAAGATATAGTTACCCTTTCCTTTCGGTATCCAATCATACTCAATTGTGGGATCCGAATCGGGAACCTTCTTATATACCAATATACATGCATACGTTAGTAAACACACATACAGATCTATGGTGGTCGACATCACCCAAACTGCAATCGACTAATAACAGTCAATTCAACATATCAATCAGTTCATACAAAGCATGGGATTTATGTGTTCATCAAACTCTAATCATCTAATCCAAACAATCATATCCTAAAATCCTAGTCCTTCGACATAGGCAAATATCATTTTTAATTAAGCACGTAGGATAATTAAGAAAGCCCGTTAGATGATGTAACTTTGAACAACATTATCCCCCTCAATCAATGACTTATTTTATGAAAAGTTATAAAAGCGTTGAAGTCATTGATTGAGTTTGCAACTTTTATAAAAGCTCTGAATCTGATTGTTTTTAAAGCAACTCGTTTTCCACCAATTTTGTTAAAACAAATATTTTTCTGAAGAATTTTTGAAGGAAAAATATTTGAGTATGAACAACAGTCTTTTTGACGACATGCTTTTCTTGTTTTTGTTTTTAGGATAAGTGCACGAAATATTTGAAAATTGGTTTAGCGCAACACTTTCCTTCCTTGAAGAACGGGTTGCTATCTGAAATAATAGCAAGCCATAGTTTTAAGCATGGGTTACAGTCTGAAGTAAGTGCAAGCCATATTTTGAAGCGCGGGTTACAGTCTGAAATAACTGTAAGCCATATTTTGAGACATGTTTAGAAAAGAATATTTACACATTCTGCTCGAACTTCATCTATGGTCCTGTGCCATTTTTGAATGACATTTCTAAGACCGTAGATGTTATCGATACCAGAAGACATGTCTTTGAAATACAATATTTTTGGTATTTTTCAAATTTTCTATTTTTTATGGGTTTTTGTTGGTTTTATATACGTAGATGTTATCGATACCAGAAGACATGTCTTTGAAATACAATATTTTTGGTATTTTTCAAATTTTCTAACTTTTATGGGTTTTTGTTGGTTTTATATTTTTGTATTTTGTTTTTCTAATAAATTTATACAAAGATAGAATAGATGATATAGTTTAAGAAAGATGATGATACGAGTACCGAGATAAGGATATCGAGCAGCACGTCGTAGAAGATAGAATTCGTCATCTCTTAAACATTCACCACCAAAGCTTCTGAGGCTCCAGAATAGAAGATAGAACATGAGCCTTTAAGAAAGAGAGACTTTGGCAGCTTCCCCCCAAACCGAAAATCCTTTAGCTGAGCAGATTCAAAGCTTTCTTTCAAGCTTCCATTAGCCAGGTGCACAAAGAAGCACACCATTATCATCGATCATGCTGCTCCTTTTAATAATAATCACCGTGATTCTTCATTCGTGGTTATATCATCCAACAGCAACGTATCATCCCACATTTAAATCAACTTCTCAAATTCCTTTTCCGCTGAAGTCTGAAGCGATCCACACCAAAAGTTGTCAAGAGAACAATTCCATCAAGTAGTAGAATTGTTGCAGTCAGCCTCTTTGTATAATGCTCAAGAACTCTCCCAAATACACATCATGAGGGGAATGAAAACATCTCCCAATGTTCACATTTTTCTTCCCTGATGATCGTGTATGAAGCTCAAGAACCCGAAGTACACCCATTCCCACAGAAAGAGTAGCTGATAACACCTCCCTCATGTTATACATTTATCTCCCCTGAATATGTCATACTTGTGTACCTCTTTTATCTTTAGAAACTTTCTCATACATCACTTCCCCCACGTAGTTGGAATAATAACACTAAAAGCCTTGATGTGTAAAACCTTGAGTTTCTCTGCGGTCATGACATTTGTCTTCCCGAGATATCTTCAATCACTTAGAAGAATTAAGTTCATCAAGTTTACTCGCTTTGTGTTTAGATGTGTGTCTCCTACCCCCTTGCAGGTTTTGGCACTTCAGAATCAGCAACATATTATAAGCCCAAATACTGGAAATCTTTTGAGAAGAACACTTGAGCTCTTGTGAGAATCAACTTGCTGAAGAATATGAGCAAGTCTACTTGGGAATTAAATCTGACATTTGACTAATCCTCAATTAGTGCTCTCCCCTAAACTGACAATCTTCGTAAAAAGACCATTTCCCCAAGAAGAAGAAGTGAAGCAAACAGTCTCATTGCATGAAGCTCAACACCCTGAAGAAGACGAGAACACCGAAGTAACAAGATAACGCAGATTATCTCTGCGGTTAACAAACCCAAAATAAATGATTAAGCCCGATCACATGATCCTGTTGTGAGTCCCTGATGTACACATTACTCTTCAAGATTGACCAGTTGTCTATTCAGGGGAACAATATACTAACATCTTCATTTTACCGAGTGCATTCCAGTTATCTTTCATATAACCAATCAGCCCATAATGTACACAAGTACCCAACCAAAGTAGAGACAACGACATCACAGTAAATGGTTGAATCACTGATCTTCTCTACGGATGTCAACTCCGGAATGACTGATTAAGCTTGATCATGTGAATATGTTGTGCGACCCTGATGTACACATATCTCTCCCCTGATGGATGCGATCTCATTGTAATGACCATTACATTGTGTACATGCAGCACTAACCGAAAGCACTTTATCATAAATCATATAGAAGATGTCGATAAGCAATATCATCTCACGATCCAAATATTCTTCTCACATTTCTTCCAACTGAACACTGAAGTAACAAATTATGCATACCAGATATTCTTGAAATAGAGAAGAACAAAAATTAGCTCAAATGAATCTTGTGAGAATCAACTACTACAGAAACTCTCTCTGACTATCTTTATCAACCCATATGTGGACAATTTAAATTGACCACTAAAGAAGAAAACCCGATATACCAAACTTGAAACTGAAGTCGAATTACCCGCATTTGTATCTTTAGGTTGCACTTAATGACGGAAGAACGGTGTCGAGAATCTATACTTCAAGCAAATCTCTAAGTACTCACTACTCAAACAAAGTATGAGACATTAACACCTCTTGAGATTATCCACATCGTCATCTGCATGTGACACTGAGTAAAGCAACGTAACTCCTAATAGTGATAGTTAACCAGGTCTTCAACCATCCACCCCGACTGCTGGTAACTAGATAAACCAAGTCTTCAACTCAAATTCTTAAGCCCGAGCAAGTTATCAAATAAGAACACGCCTTTGTTGAAAGTCAACTTCAATCTCAAATAAGTGATAAATGATTAACTCCGAAGTCATCAACTTGTGTCAAATGCCCAACACGTGAAAACAACATACAATCGGATGTACATTGACCCACTGAATGAACCGAAACAAATGATTCCTCAACATCAATGCATTCTTCCTAAAGGTATACATGTAGAGACTGATCTGGAAGATTCACCAATAATGTCTTCGAGCGGATGAGGTAGTCATTTTTCTTAATGTTCATGTGGTTGATTTATAGCGTGCACATTGAGAGGAACAATAATCCATGAAGATTTGGCAAAGGAATACCAAAGAGCGGATCATTATTCATGAACAATAATCCGTGAAGATTTGGCAAAGGAATACCAAAGAGCGGATCATTATTCATGAGTGCAACTGCAATATTATGATAGTCATTATCAACGCCCTGAGGAATAATTGGAGATTAGGCTTCTTGAGTAGTCTGAGTTGTACTTCTTGGATGATCAACATTTGCTAGCGGTTGGAAATACTCATCAAACATATCTTGAACCAATGAATCCCAAACAATAAATCCCATTTATCCTTAGTAAGTGAAATATTAGGCGTTGGGGGGAGTGTCATCAAAAATTAAGTCGTATGACCATTATTCAAACATCCATCATCATGTAGTATATTCACTCTTTGTCATCAAACATTAAGTCGTATGACCATTATTCAAACATCCATCATCATGTAGTATATTCACTCTTCTCCCCCTCAAAAATTGCATCCGAAGTTGCCATTTTTGATTTAACAAGTGAATAAGAATATACACCAATGAACGTAGATCCACTTGATGACTGAATGATCATGGGAGAAACATGAAGCATTTTGATGAAGAATGTCGATGAGAATGGTCATAAATATGAAGATTTCTCTTCTTCTGAAGATAAAGAGCACTGAAGCGTACACCTTTCTTTTCTTTGAGGAACAGGGCCTGAAGAGTTATCTGCAGACGCCATAGTATTGAAGAATGAGGCCTGAACTGATGTGAACAGACGTCATAGCTGAATGAATATCAAGATTGAGTTACTTGAACCCGTGAGTTATGAGATATCAATCCATTTGTAATCCATACTTTAAGCCAGTCCATGTAGTGAAGGATCGAAGTATCTGCAACTGAGTAAGGACTACCTGCACTAATATTACAAACTTGATTGCATATATTTTGGTTATTGACATTAGTATCCAAACCCTTTGGGGTTTCACAGTCAACCTTGATTTTGTCTTCGGTAAACAACTTTCCGGTAGGCATCCACCTAAGTCCAACATCCTTAAACATTTTACCAGACGGAATCCACTTATGGCAAGGTCTAGGATTGGTGACATTCTTATGCACAGTGGAAGACTTATCGTTATTCCTAGACTCCAAATATTTAGCAGTTGGGATCCATCTAGGTGAAGTTTTGGGTTTGTTTTGCTTCATAACATGTTGAACCTTAGCCATGAAGGTAGTCTTAGGGGATTATACCTTAGCATGTGAGTTAGGAAAATGTTTCTTATTCGGAAAAGACTCATAATTTCTACTTTCATTTTCTACATGCTTAGCATTCTTCTTCATATAACTACTCTTAGATGCAAGCCAACCTTTAGTCTTTTTAGTGTTCCTAGGTAATGGTTTACAGCTACTAGCAGTTCCTTGAAATCTCGTGGAATGCATCACCCTAGGTCTTGCACCTAAAATTCCATCTTTTCGAATCTGTGCCTTTTTCCTAGCTTCTTCTAGATACTAGTTCTTCCACTAGTCATTCATATCATATGAATTCTGGGTTTTAATGCTTGGTTTTGACACTGTTTTCGAACTAATCCTTGAGGTGCTGGGAGTAGAAGTGGCTACTTGTTGAGGGTTAATGGAGCTAGAAGCCTTATTCTTAGGTAACTTAGGTGAAGTGATTGGTTTTGACAAAACTTTTTTCGCATCAACTTGGGAGGCAAACCGTGTTTTCAAAAATTTTGGTTTTTCGGATATAAACGCAGTAGGTTGCCTAACAACGGAGCGTTTCTAATGAGATGAGAAACTGGTTTCCCCAAAGGTTGATGGTTTTGTAAAATTAGTGTTCACACTTTTCCCTACAGTTTTCTTAAGCTCATTTTTTAAGGCAACAATAGCGAAACTCTTTTCCTGAAGTTGAGCTTTAAGTTCATCAATTTTTGCTATCAAAGAATTTGTTTGTTCCATTGACTTAGTCTAGCTTCTTTGACAGAGTCACTTGGTTCTATGTGATGCTTTCTCAAAGACTCATTTTCCTTTAGTAATTTGGCCACACAAACTGCTAATTCATCATTTCTCATTTGAATATCATAAATAGCATTAATATCATAATTACTTGTAACCAAATTACTTTTAACATGCATACCAGAAATATGTTTCTTCAAATTGTTGATGGTCGAGTTTTTGGCTTGAAGCTGAGCTTTTAAGTCATTTATTTCAAAAAGTTCACGGAATTCAGGAAGTTCCGAATTTTTACATGGCTTGTTAAGTTGAAAACTTTCTTTTTGACTCTGTATTGCAATTTCAAGTGAAATGCAATGTTTTTCAAGATTTGAGAATTTGTTTGAAAGTTCATCAAAAGCCTTTTTATCAACCATAACTTTTGTTTTGAAACACTTAATCTCAGACTCAGCCTCAACCAAGGAACATTTATCATAATCATGTTCAGTAATAAGATCAGATTGTTTAGGTACATTAGCAGATGCACTATGTTGAACAGATAAGGGTACCTCATCATATGACACCTGTTCATTTATCGGTCTGATATCTGTATCCACATCATGTGTAACAAGGGTCACTGAACTACTGGTTGTTTCAAGCGTATCTATCTCTGAGCCTCTGTATTGAGTGTCAACTGATCCATCATCTGGTGCTTTACCCGACTCAACACAACAATCTTTTGATTTTGCCCGACATTCATTCCCTTTTCTGATTTCTGCATCAACTTCTTGTGTGTTAGGAGTAACTGAACAGTTGGTTTCATCATTATTTGTTGTCTCTGACATTCTGCATTCAGCAACACCCGATTCTTCAACTGATACATTACCCAACTTATCACAACTATCTCTCAACTGCACCAGACACTCGTCCATTTTTTCATCTTTCTGAGTAACTTCCTCAATATACTTCTCCACATTATCCATGAGTTGGATTAATGTCTCTCTACACACATTAGCTTCCATCCCAGTGTGATTCTTAAAGCACATTTCAGTCATCAGATAATCATAATCAGAAGTGTATTCCCTTTTGATGAATGACTGAAGTTGTTTGTTGATCACTTGAAGTGCAGCTTTAGAACTGGCTGCTTAAACCTTTTTCCTATTAAGTTGTTGTTCTAATTGTTCCAAGTTCAAAAACAATGTCCCAGTAATCGATGATAATTCTTGACGAAAGAGTGTAATACATGATCGTACAATTCCTATTGTGTATTTGTCATCAATTCTAAGTAACATGAGGTGTGAATGAAGTTGTCGATAAGGTTCAATGCAACTTTTCTTACCCATTGCAAGAGAATTCAGTAACCTTGACTGGTGCATTTCTCTCTCTTTAGATTCTAAACACGGAGATCTCACATCCTCATTGATTGATTCCATCATCTGTAACCATTCAGTATAGCTAATGTTCTCATGGTTTTCAACAGCATCATACAGTTTGAGTACTTCTGAAATCAATGAATCAAGAGTGTAAGACATGATGTTGATGTGTACACGGGATTTTACAAGTCTGTGATTTAAACCGAGAAATAGAATCTTTCGTGGAATTTTACTAAAATCAAGACCAAACCGCAAGATAGTGAGAAGTAGAATGTAGTAAAGGAACTAGAAGATGATAAGGGAGTGAAAATATGTTGGTGTTATGGTTGAGTTTGTGATTTTTTGGAAAATTAGGGTTTGAAAACACGGGTTTTGTATGTTAGGTTTAGAGACAAATCTCAGGAATTGACAACTCGCTTAGCAGACAACTCGCTTAAGGTACAACTCACTTAACTGCCAACTCGCTTAACTGCCAACTCGCATAAGCTGTCAACTCGCTTCCAAAGCAACTCGCTTAAACGAAAACTCGCTTAAGGTACAACTCGCTTAACTGCCAACTCGCATAAGCTGTCAACTCGCTTCCAAAGCAACTCGCTTAAACGGCAACTCGCTTAAGGTACAACTAGCTTAATTGCCAACTCTCATAAGTTGTCAACTCGCTTCCAAAGCAACTCGCAGTTGACTAAAAAGTCAACTCGCATCCAGGGTGCATTGAATTTGGACCAGAAACACAACTCGCATTGAAGAATAAACACAACTCGCATCCAAGATCAATTACAACTCGCATCCAAGAAAATCACTATGAGACTCAACTCGCTTTGTACCAATATTCAAAAAACCACCACTTTTCAATCCAAAAACAACCTAACCACGATGATTCAATCATTCCAAATCAAAACCTAAACACTTATGATGATTCTAAACACAAAATTACAATCAAAATCCAAGCTTTAACACTAGAAATGATCTACATGATGTAAACTACTCTAAACTCATTCAAACCCAAAAACCTTATGAAAAACCACTAGAAATCCAAGAACATGAAAGATGAGTGATCAAACCATGGCTCTTGATACCAAGTTATTGGATTTTACAATCACATCAAATCATAACATATATAGGCGTATGGATTAAGAGTTTAGAGAGAGAAAGTGAAGAGAGGGAGCCTTTCTAGAGAGAGAGTAAACAAAAGAGAAAAGGTTAGATTAGAATGAAAGGTCCAACCCTCTACCTTGGGAGGTAGAGGGTATTTCTAGTTTTACATAATACGCCCTCTGTCGGGCTGTGGATCAATCATACAGTGAGTAAAGACCCATTCGTCCTCCACGGTGTTGCACTAAGCTAAACTATGCTAATAATAAACTAATTAACTACTAAACAATGTAAATTAACGATATGTCTACGAGCTAACTTATGCTAGATAATATTTGGGGTGATCGACTCTTCACTATGGAATTTCTAATTCCTAACAACCACCGAGCTTAGGACCATCATTCCTCATATAACTAGGAGTTTCATTTTTTACTTCAAAAACTTCATCATCATCATTTTTCAAATTCCCACAATCCTTATCCATGAAATCTGGATAATCAGTGTTTTTCCCATCACTTTCTATACCCGAATCACGACAAATTCTTAGGCAATTAACCTTATCATTAATGATATGTATCTTTGTTAAATACAAAGGTGAATATGTATTCCACATTATTCACCTATAATATTATATAATAAGTTATGCTTATTGTTAGTCAATCTTGTTATCGAAAACGAAACATAAGTAACAATATATATCTTCGTCTTTTTGTTTTGTTTTGTTTATTTTGGTTTTAATAAATGGGAAAAACCGAACATGTACCTTTTTCTTAGTAACGAGCACTAGCATTGGTACCAGTATTGAAATCCCGTTCACTAAGGTACTGGTATACACTGTTATGCGCGGGAAGAAAAGGTACCATCAATTCGGTACCAGTTCGGTACTGGATTAGTACCAAGCTCATCCCTAATATAATTGATCTGAAATTTGTTCAAGCTATAGCATTATTGTTCGTTTTCTTCAGGTTATCTTCATAAGGTATGGTATTTGATAAGGTTTTAAAAGGTACCATTTTGAGGGGTCGTTTAAGTCCTTATTTGATCACTTTTGTATCCGTTATTGCTTAATATCGTTCCTTTTCACTTTTTAGGTCTCGTGAAGGCAAAATGCTGGAATGGCACTTATTTGGACAGAAAGGCGCGAATATATGAAGAAAATGGCCAAAGTCGAATTCGAGACACTCACAGTGGCAGCGGAAGATGTAAGTCGCTGACACTCACAGAGCTTAAGCTGAAACCGGTAAAAGAAGTATATAAGCGCGGAAAGACAGGTTTATTCACGGTAAGGTCGTAAAACGGAAGTGCTCTGGATTTTTCACTTTTCCTTGCTATAATTCGTTATTGCCTATGTTTTCACTAGTTTATTCCTGAATTTGCTGGGGAGTTTTACCATGGAAAATTTTGGAATAGTTTATGGTATGGAATACTTCTATTGGACTTCTTTTGCTTGTTATTACGATATCGAACTTGTTTAAAGTCTAGTTAATATAATCCCTACTCGAACCATGATTAGGTCATGGCTTGACCATGGCTTAACTACCATGGAAAAGAAGGGCGCGTATTGTCACATATGGTCATGGAATCACTTGCCCTAAAGTTATGACCATGGTTACGATCACGAGCAATGATTCTTTTTCCATGT
>BPTQ01000007.1:344531009-344562873 GCA_019973895.1 Chrysanthemum seticuspe | reverse complement strand
CCAAAATAGGCTACAAGTCTCTAGACAGATACATTGAATCTGGACATAACCACAAGTCTCTACGAAAAACATAACTGCAAGTCTCTACGAAAAACATAACTGCAAGTCTCTACGAAAAACATAACTGCAAGTCTCTACGAAGAACATAACCACAAGTCTCTACGAAGAAATATAACTACAAGTCTCTACGAAGAACATATTCAAAAGCACCACTTTCCAATCCAAAAACAATCCAACCACACTGATTCAAGCTTTCCAAATCAAAACCTAAGCACTTATAATGATTCTAAACACAAAAGTACAATCAAAATTCAAACTTTAACACTAGAAATGGTCCAAATGATGAAAATACCACTAAACTTTTTCAACCCCAAAAATCATATAAAACCACTAGAAATCCAAAAACATGAAAGATGAATGATCAAACCATGGCTCTTGATACCATTTGTAACATATTGGATTTCATAAACACATAACAAACAATAATATGGGTCGAATTGCTTAGAGGTTTTAGAGAGAGAAAGTGGGAGCCTTTCTAGAGAGAGAAAGTGAAAGAAAACATAGAAGGTTAGATTAAGATGAATGAAAGGTCCAACCCTCTACCTTTGGAGGTAGAGGGTATTTATAGTTACAAATACTACGTCCTCCTATCGGACTGTGGATCAGACATACAGTGGGTAAAGACCCGTCCGTCCTCCACGGTGTTGCACTAAACTAAACTACGCTAATAACTAACTAATAAACTAACAAATAACGTAACTAACGATATGTCTACGAGCTAACTTATGCTAGATAATATTTGGGGTGACCGATACTTCACTTTGGAATATCTAATTCCTAACAAGCCCAAAACCCCATACTAAGGACCGGGTCGAATGTGTTCGGTCCGGTCCGGGTTAGTCCGGTCATTCGGTCGGTCCGGTCCAAGAAGGCATAATGGTCGGTTTCTACGTAAGACCGGACCGGACCAAACCGACCCGAGACCGAAATAAGGAAAAAGTTGGAACCGAGACCGGACCGTTGGTCCTTCAGTTCGGTCGGGTTTGTGTCGGTCCGATTGATTTTCTCGATCCAGTCGGTTTTGGGGTCTGCGATGCTCAACCCTAGAAAGTCGGTGTTCCATTAATGCTTTTTTGGAACATTTATAAATTTAATGGTTTTTGCAATAGAACAAGACTTCGTGTGACCCGATTGATGAGAACTTTATATTGAGGCAAATATAATATGAGGAAGCCAAGATGAGAAACAAGTGTTATTCCTATTTCTAAGGACATCCAATAAGCGTTTGGCATTAGACATTGAGGAAACAGTGCCACGTGTTCGTATTTTTCGTTATGACAATCAACAGAAGCCCTAAATAATCTTTCAGGCAGGTGGGTTTTATTCTCCAATGCTTGTTTTCACACATGGCTAACTATATGTGACAGTGTCTTGCGTTAGGAGCAAAAACGGATTAAAAATCATTATTTGCGGCATAAACAACAATGCTACGAATAACAGAACAAACGTAGTCTGCACAAAAGTATTACAAACTATGTGATAACTAGGTAGTCATACTTACCCAAATATATGTATACACTTTGTTGTTTTAAAATCAAATGTGTGAGTGTCATGTTTCAAAAATCTAATGTACAGATGTTGGATTTATTTTTCAATACTTCAAGTATCTAATTAACAATTAAAGATACTTCCATAATTGAATCAACGCACAGTAAGATCCCGGAACAACAATGAGCTCCAACAAAAAAAAAGCTAGGATATACCCTTATTAAATTGTGTTTTCTTTTCCAGTTATTTCGCTATTTTGTTTGATAGAAAACATGTTTCATTAGTATCAACTTGATATTATATAACTGTCAAATGGATTCTTTGTAATGTCATGCTTCTTGATTCACAAGTTATTGACTATTTTTTTGACGTCTTTCGAAAATATCATTAAATTTCATGGGTCTTTTAGCTAGTTACAGTATATGTTATGCATAATAGTTTACTTGCAACAATGGGGTTACCAGTGGTAAAGGCTTAGCCTCTTAGGATGAAAGTGCCTAGAGGTATTGGGTTCGAACCCTGGAGAGAATATCAATCCCCCATTGGCCACAAAGGTTAACTTGCGTCGACTCCGGGCTATTCAAAAAAGTAGTTGCCCTAGGATTTTTGTCGCTCGAAGTGTCGAGCCGAAAACTATAACAAACAAAAAAAAATAGTTTACTTGCCTTAACGTTTATAATGGCTCTAGACTTTGCTCGTTACGTGCATGATGATGGAACTTGATAATACAATTTAGGAAATATAAAATAATGGCTCTACAACAACATCCATCATTTTGTTTCTCAAACTTAATAAGTAGCAACAAATCACTAAAACCACAAGAACAATTAATCACCCAATACGTTACCAATTTTCTTACACTGCTTTATTCACATCCACATTTTGTTTCACAAAACTTAACAAAAACAATTAATCACCCAATACGTTAACTACTAAATAAGCGAAACCCTATATCAATACGATACCAACTTAAAAAGGTAACCCTAAATAAGCGAAACCCTAAATAACCGATACACAATCAATAACCGACACCCTAAATTAGCGAAACCCTAAATTAACAAAACCATAAATCAATAGATGAAATACGTAAAATTAAACGCCCAAATAGCGAAACCCTTAATCAAAAACAAAATTACTTACCCTAGCCCAAATAGTTTTTCTTATAGACATTAGCTGGTAGAGTGTCGTGGCGATGTGAAGAAGTGTGTTATCTGTTGAGGAAAAAAGTGTGTTGCGGAAGAAAGTGTGTTATGGTGGTTGTGGAAGAAGTGTGGTGGTTATGGAAGAACTGTGTTGAGGAAGAAATAAGAAGTGTGTTGAGTAAGATTGTATTTGTATATATAAATTGTATAAATGTATACAGGTTATAAAATTATTTATAACCTTTTTAATTTTTTTTATACAAATAATACTTTATAATACTATATACATAGTAAGTTGCCCAAATTACATAAGGGTGGGACCCGGTTGCCCAAGATTTTGTACTTTTTATTAATAAAATAAGACCATACTTTTTAACTAAAAGACAAAAAATGTCAGTTGCCCAGCATTAAAAGTCAAAGTTGCCCAACCAATTAATTAGTACACTTGTACTAAGAAAGTACATGGTGGCCCCACAACATGCGACACATGTCAATTATTTGGGATGGTTGCCCAAATTTGGAGTTGGGAGAGTTGCCCATGGGGCATTATGGGAAGTGAAAAAAAAATAGGGCATTTGGGGTAATAATATTGGGCAACTGGGGCAATTAGAGAATTTTCCCTTAAATAAAAGTACTAAAAGTTTTATATATCCCCTCGGCAATCATTGGAATGACAATCCCCGAATAATAAATACACATAACATACATAAGATTTGTTAAAAAGTTATGATGATCTCAAGCAAACTGCACAGTAAGAAACTGTAGTTAGGAATCCATCCATAAATACTTAATGATATTTATTTGCGATACCGATAATGTAGCACTGGTGCGAGCAGCTTTTGGAGTTGTTAGGAGTATCCAGTTGATATTTGCCAGCATCAAAACCCCATAATAAATTTGGATTGGAAGACCACAACAGTGTTCAAACAAAAGAAGCTTTAATGGACCTAAAGAAAAAAATATTGTCAATGTAAGAATTTGATCCATAACATTTATAATACTGAAGAAAAAGCAAGAAACAAACAAACAGTACAAGCTTGGCCAAGTTTTCTTAAATTTATGAAGTCATGATTAATTTAGTTTCAAACAATGTTTTCAAACCCGGGGCGACCCGGCCGGTTCAACTGGTCGGACCGATGCCCGGCCACAAAAACGGGTCAAAAAACCCGGGTTTCTAAAACCGGGTTAACCGGTGGCATAGAAATTGTTACAACCATGTCCTCCAGCAATCCAAATGATGAGAGGATCCTCCTCCGTGTCCCTTCAAACAAGTAAATTAGCTGCAAGGCTTCATCTTATCCAACTCCAGTGTACCTGTATTCACGCTTCACATACCTAAGTGTACATAACTTACGAGAAACAACGTGCCTTTTTGGGTTCAAGTAGGAATGAAATGAATGGAGGAATTAGCTTTTCCATTCCCAAAACTCTAAACAAACACCAAATTTGCATTCCATCCGACTTTGATTTCTACCTGCTAAACACTACGTCAGTTCTTCAAATTAATCATTTTAAAATGCTCATTTAAACATACCCTTGGTCGTTATCAAGGCATGCTTATATAAATCTTTTTTTGTTACTAGTAGAGGATGTTAGTGATGCCCTTTTAAATGTCTAGATCAATTTAGATAAATTCGAGTTTATTTAGTTAACGGTGCGTTATTGATTTGTCAACTATGTTTTGTTTGCTTGATTTCGGCAACTAACTTTATAGAGGTTCTTTGTTTGAAGGAATTGTTCATGGAAGCTATTGAAGGGGGAACCATTGAAGGACTTTTTATGTTGAGATCTAACTTTCGAGATACAATTAGAACCTGCATATTGTGGATTAGCTACACTTGCCATGTCTTGAATGCGATTTCTCTTGATCCCAGCCGTAATTGGAAAGGTATCTTGTTTCCTTACTTATAATGCAATAAGTATTCCTATATGTGCAGATGCGCAATAACGTTTTGAATATAACCGTACATATTTTTTTTTTGTCTGAAAATCTAACTATGCAAAAAACCAAGATTTTCAACTTTAAAATAAGGATAAGGAGTAAGGAGAAAGAGGGATTATGCTGTCCTGTTCAGTATGCTCTTAGTATATTGATCTGTCTTAGAGGCTGTTGGGATACATGTTTTGAAAGTGATTAATTACTACTTGATATTAGATACAGTTTATAGTATAAGATAATAAGTTCAAAAAAAATATAGTAGAAGATAATCAGTGGGCCACTGGGCCACTACTAGAATTCAGTGGAATAGCGACGGAAATAGCGACGGACACTAAGATCGCGTTCAAATCAACGTTTTCCAACAAAATGTTTTGCAAAACACAAATCACTTATTTTCTAACTTAACAAGGAAAATTACGAAACAAATTTTAATTGCTTTCCTTTGTAACCCTCAACCCTCCCTCCCTTTTTTCAAAACAGAAAATAGAAACATCAACTAAACGCGTTTTCTATATTTTCAAGTGTTTTGTGGAGATTAATTCTCCTTCCAAATTTTTACAAAATTAGAGATAGAAAACAAGAGAATTTGTTCTCTAACTAAACGCACCCTGAAAGTCGCAAATTTTCAACTTGAAAGGGACACCTTTAGTGTCATGGCCGTCGATAGATGTCGCAAGACATGTCGCGACCTATTCTCAAGGTTAATAATGTCGCAATACATGTCGCAATGCTTGTCGCTATCTAAAGAGGCATGTTTGAAGTCGCAATAGAAGTCACATATTTACCGTATTCCTAGCTTTCTTCGCAATACATGCCGCTGGAATAACGTCTTTTATGTATGTGTCACAAAATAAGTCGTTGGTTAGCTTTGTAGTTATATGATGTCTCAAAGTTAGTCACTTTTTTTTCATGGTTATTTTGGTTTTATCAATAAATTACTTTTACCATATTATTTTTACTTTTTAGACACAAAAGCCTAAAAATAGACAAATATTAGGCATGCCAATCATCACTTATTAAAAATCACTTAGACATTTTCACTTAGACATTTGAAAACAAATAAAAAAATCTCAAAACACTATTCACTCCCTCCCCAATCAGCTTCCCTCATCTTAGCTCATGTACGATCTCCTCGATTATCTTCTCCCATCTCATGTACATGTCACATGTTGAAAGTAGTAGGCATATAAATTAGTCATATTATTAGGCAGCCAATCATCACTCATAGAAAATCACTTAGACATTTTTACATAAACATTTGAAAACAAATAAAAAATTCCTAAAACACTATTCACTCCCTCATCAATCAGCTTCTCTCATCTCAGCTCAGCTACGATCTCCTCGATTATCTTCTCTCATCTCATGTAGATGTAAGATCCCCAATTTTAATGTAACCTTCTCTCATCTAAGCTCAGGTATGAATCGAACACCACTCTCTCCATCTCAGGTCACCATCGCTATACTATATACTTTATTGAATCATTATGTTTCATTTGTGAATTCTTAAGGCTAAATAAAGAGACATGTAGTACAATATAGAACCTAGCATGTTCAATAGAGAAAGTTTTGCGATAGCAGAGACTGGATTTGCGACATTTATTATTTTTTTGGGCTTTAAGCGACGTCTAATGAGAAAAAGCGACATAGTTAGCAACTAGAATAGCGATGGATATAGATTTTTGGGACAGAACTCGCGACAACTAGCGACTCCATGAAGCAAGTGGAAATCCGTCGCAAGGATTCTTGCGACATCATTTCCAGTCGCTACGAGCGACAAACTTGTTTGTCGATAGTGATGACGCTAAATTATTGCGACGTAGTTTGAAGTGACGCATAATCTGCCGCATTTTAACACCGACAGGTACCTATCCAACGCAAATTCTGACGCAATGATAAAAATGTCGCTAAATCCATCGCTAAAGGTTGCAATTCTTGTAGTGGGCTCCACAAGATAATGTTGGATGTGTTTCTGCTGTTATTAACTTTCAGACCAAAACAACAATCTTCCCCACAATGATAAAAATGTCGCTAAATCCATCGCTAAAGGTTGCAATCAACTTTCAGACCAAAACAACAATCTTCCCCACTAATAGTACCGACGTTGCTGCAACCCAAAGGTTGTGACTTGAATATGTAACTGCTCTTCATTATCACATCCCCAGATTTAACATCCTCCAAGTATGCTTTAATAACGAGGGATCCCTTAGCGGGTACGGCCATCACAGATTTTATCAGTTGAATTTTGCCAGCCTCTAAAACATGATTGGGTAAAAAGAGTAATGCCATGTATCTGTATTTACATAAAGTTCGACATTGACATTCAATAAGAAAGTCATCGCCATAATAAGCAAGAATATATCCCCGAACTTCACGACCAGGAGTCTTCGTTTCAAACTTAAGCTCCAAAGCAGCATCTATTGCATCCTTTAACAGGATGTAATGCATATATGTAGATCCATCCTCACCTTGAACAGCAAGAACACCGCACGCACCATCTGATTTTTTGTCCCAAAAATCCGAGAGGTCTATTTCTATCTTGTGATTGCAAAGTTGATAACACGCATTCTCGTTCTTAGCAACATAGAGTTCTATACGAACCTCAATAGAGGATGAGAATGGAACTGAATGCCGGAAACTGGGATTGCCAACGTATACAAGTCCCGAGTCGGTCAAGTTTATGGGATCACACCATTTATGGTTGAATAAAGGAACATGAGCAAAGTCAGGCTCAAAAAAGTGAGACTCCCCATCAGATACTAATCCGTACTTGTCTGCTACAGAAATGAGCCCAAACAGCTTACCATTTTTATCAGACCCGAAATGTGTTGTAGTACAGTTAAAAAACGAGAAGAGCTCAAATCGGGAATTTCTCGGTGGATCCCTGATAAAAATCAATACAGCAACCACAAATTAAAAACACAAAAGTTGCAACTACAGATAACTGCATAGTGTTGAACAGTAGACAAAAATTCTCACGGAGAACCAAAGTTAGTTTTTAACAGTTGTATGGCACTAAGTTATGCAAAGTCCTTGTCATGTATACAGTAGACATGAGAAACACTTGCAAGACAGAGGCTGTACATGTTGATTAAGAGAGTACCTTTATAAGAATATAATCTCTATTCTCTCACAGATGTAACTGAGAGAAGAAAGTGTACAAAAACTTCGCCTTTCTCAACAACTAATGTATGTTGATTCAATTTTAACTTGATGCATCCAGATTTTGACTTAAATTGCATAAAAAATAGAACTTAGCATAAAAAATATCAATCATTTTCAGTATCAAAACTGGTAGTTACCTAGCATTTACATCCATTGGTCGTTCCGCGGCAGAAAATGGTAATCTCAATGGCAGAGGGATCACTGATAACTCACCTGCTTTGGGGAGAGTTTGATCCAGAAAAAATGAAGATGTCTACACAAAAATAAAGAAGTTTGAAACCTGGTTACAAAATCTGGAAGTGTGACTAACTTTGTTTTTTTATACTGGTTATGATATAGTGACAGTTTAAGGGTGCGTTTGGTCTGATTTTCGGAATTACTATGGATATAGGTTTGAATGAGAACGGTATGAAAATAGGTTGAATGATTCCAATCTAAGTGTTTGGTTTACTTTTTGGATATGGTTTTTATCCAACTGGGCCACCATGAATGCACTCCCAAATTTCAACTCCACAACCGAATTTAAATTATCCATCACCTTTATAGGAGTAATATAGTTATTCTCTGTAATTCTATTTAAAGAGAGTAGAGTTAGTTCATGGGATTCTTGGTTAGAAAATATTATTTGCTTGAATTCATCGGGAGCTAACCATGAAAAATGATTTCCGTGAGAAACATTATGTATACTGGTTATGAACTGATTCAATAAGTTTAAAAAATGACTATAAACTCATTCAATAGTATGGTAACAAGTTATAATGCTATCTTTATAGTTGATACATCCAAACCAATTTAGATTAAAGAACTTATACCCAAAAACTTAAACAAATCTCAGATACTCCCTTTCAACAAAAAAAAAAAAAAAGTAAAATAATATATGGTTCATGAACAAAAGATAGTCCCCGCATAACAGAATCAAGGGGAAAAAAACCCGACCCGAGAACCGAAATTAAAAAATGTACTAGATAATGCATACCGGAGTGATCCCTAAGAGATGAAAGCCTTTTTCCATTACAGCTACAGTTGCCTCGCACAGCAATAATGTGTTTGTCTCCGTAACAGACCCAACCTGCCAAAACTTTCAAAATTACACTAAATCATGACAAAAATTGTCACATATACCTTTTTAAAAATCAAATAATTTTTATAGAAGTTAACTTTAATTTTGAGAGGATCAGAAATCAAAGATGTATGAGATAAAGCCTATGTACGTAAATATACCTTGCACACATAGGAATAGTAACCGTTAAATTTCTTACACAAGTTGTAAAGGTATTCACACAAGATGTGTGGCAAGACAGATAAACATGATTCTTCAAGAGCCTGGAAATAAAGTTAAGAGTATTAAAACAATAATACAAGGTACATAATCATAATAACAAAATTAGGAAATTTTACAAAAATCAAGCTTTTCACTTCAGTGCAAATAAAGTAGTATTGTATATTCACCCCAAATGTTTCTGCCCAGCTAGAAACCGAACTAGATTTTTAATTGGTATACAGTCTGATTATTTGTATCGTTATTCTCAAGTTTTCCTTAGTCTAGTACGCTTCATATCGTGTTGTATTATTGCTTGCCGACAAGCATGGGACTAAATAACTTAAATCAGCCATACATTTATGAGCATATTAGAAGCAACTATAATGTTTGAGTAACCTACGGAAACGAAACCAAATGTTCATTCCAAAAACTATGTGTGGTACAACTTTAGCTAGGGTTATAATATTGTCTTACCTCAGTAAACTCGAGTAAATGAAATCCCAGCTCTTCACCTTTCTCCCATCCTTCATCTTTCCCCAATATTAACTCTGTAGCCTGTTGCAAAAAGAAATAAACTAAGATTAGGTCCGAAATGAGAAAGTTGTAACAACATAACAGCATTGATACCAAAAAGAGAATCTTACCTTCTTTAACTCATTGATGTCTTCACGAGTATCATCGGTAATTCTACGAATTTTTGCTTGTGTATATAGTAGATACAAGAAAGTATTTCCCTATTTGTCAATGAAATTGAGCAAATCATGAGAATACAATATACAATAGTAATGGAAGAACATTATAGACTACCTCTTCTTTATGCATCTCATCATTGATATTGAATTTACAGTCGGTCAATCTATGGGTTTTTAAGAATGCATACCTGTTAAGAACACAAAACCCAAAGCATTGGATATGAATAAGTAACCTGACCTAAAAGTAGGTTTTCTCGTTTTATGAAACAAATGAATAGCCAGTGTAGACCTTGTTAAATTCAAAATATAAAATTTTGGAAATAAAGAACTTTACTATAGAAAATTTATAGGATATTAACGCTTACCACTCTAATTGTAATAATATTGATAGTGCAGGTACACTAAGCGTAAAAATTATGATAAAAGCATGAGAATCTTACTTGAAAACACAATTTAAAACTGCTTCAGTAGTATACCCAAGCAACTTAGCATCCTCGCCTAATAAAAAAATGTGAAATTTAGCCATTTTAAATCGATCCCATTACAATATTAATGGGTTAAGAAATAATATAACTTTAACTAAAAACGAAGCTCGTCAAACGTGTTGAAAGCTAGATTTGTTTATCTCGTGTACCTTGTGTTGGAAATGTATATATTTACAAACATGTGAATGTCCGGATTCGAACTCGTGATTACGGGATTGCACACATTAGCGAATGAGAATTAAAGTTAATAATTAATGTTTATGTTTACGATTAATTATTGCACATTAAGTCCGGTTAACAATCGTTAAGTATTTAACGGAAAAATGACTAACGACCGTTAAATGGAAAAGAGAAGGACTAGAAATGGAAAACTTGGAAAAGTTATGGGTTTGGCTTTGGGCTTTCTATAGTGGCCGGCCATAGGGCCTCTCCAAGGCCTAATTCCCTAACTTGTTCTCTAAGTTTACCTACTAGTATATAAACAGGGATAGGTTATAGGGTTTTCATACACTTGTGAATTGAATTAACCCTAGATCTCTCCTCTCCTCTCTCTAGTCTAATATTCGGCCGAACACCCCAAGTAAGGGAGTTTGGTTTCGTTTTTCTTAAACGAGGACTTGTGTTAGATCTAGCAATCGCTTGATTCGTTTGGTTAATTCGTGTGTACAAGAACGTGGTTGTAAGACATTATTCTTACACCAATAAGTACTTCTTTGTTTTGCTTTGCTCGAGGGTTGTTTTGCTTTGCTCGAGGGATTTGACATTCGCAAGAGGTACGTTACGCATACTTTCAGTTAATTAATTTATTTGTTATGATCTTTAAGTCTTCCGCTGTGTACTCTTGATGTCTTTATGTTTTATTGTATTTTATATATCATAAACTCAACAGTGGCATCACGAGTCTTGTATAACAAGTAATTAATTACTGAAACACATAATTAAAATAAACATGAATGTGTTATTATTTGTATGCTTAGATCTAGGGTTTGCAAAACCTAAACCCTAATTTTGAGGGGGGGCGTTTTTTTGGTGCCCTAATTAGGGTTTTGTAAACTATTGTTTTAATTGGATTAGAAACCCTAAGATGCATGCAACTTTATGTGTATATGCGTAACTCTGTTTAATTGCATTAATTGTTAAGTGTAATTTATATCCATGATAATTATCTGCATGTTTTATCATGGATCTGTTTTTTATTGTATGTCTTTCATGTTTTAAGTGATATACATTAAATTATGATAGATCTTAAATTGGGGAAGACCTCAATAATTATTAATTTAATCAATTATGTGTTATGTGGTATATATTTAGTTTTGACTTACGCAATCGATGAATCGATGCATGTGGTTCACCTTGTACATAGATGAAAACGGGTGGAAGTCTTAATTAAATATATGCATATTGACAGATATAGAATTGGTTATTAATAGGATTTATCAAAACCGTTTGCATGTGGCTATTTGATATGCATGATTTTTTTTTGTTATGCATTCATTGTTTATTTGTTTATTTTTTCAAATACTTGCTTGTTTGTTATGTGTAACAAGGGTATTTTTACAAGAAAAATAAACTGACCTAAACAATGGTGAAACATGTATTTTTAAGTTTAGTAATCGTAATCGTTTAATTGATTGTTTTTTTGCACAAAATAGTTAGAACGGCTCACCCATTAATGACAAACTGTGTGATGGGTATAAGGAGGGACCGCATTAAATTGTGACGCCCTAAAGATGAGGGGCATGCTTTGCGCTGACCTGATTCTCCGCTCGTTTGTGCGTCTTAATGGAGCTACCAAGTATTCCTATATGTGTGCATTAAATCTTAAGGGCGAATTAGTTTTAATTCCATGCGCCACTTCGGTGGTAATTATCCGAAACACTAAGTGTTGACACTTATGCAAAAGTACGGTATAATGGATGATAATTAACACTAAATTCCTTGATTGGTGAACCCAATACCTCAATTAAAGTTTGATGATGAAAAGCTTAAACATTAAAACAAGATATAAATGTTTTAATAAAACCTATGTTATGAAGATGAATGCATGACATCTTTGTACATATTTGATTTGACATCAAAATTATTACCCTTTAATTTAAGTTATATGCCATCCAACGAAACGGAAACACCTAAGATTACCTTTTATTTGCGTGAGATCGTGACTTAGATCGTAATCAAAGGGTAAAATGTCCACGTGTCGTGAGAACGGGCATGGACGATTTTGCAGTTTCTTAAGTTGGACAACTTAATTGAGTTTTGTAGTGAGAACTGACAACTCAAGGCATAAGATGGGATAAAACATGTTTACATGGCAATTGAAATTGGCTATATGTAAATCCCATAAATCTAGGAATTGCAATTGAAATTGGCAATTGAGCACAAGCTCTACCACTTTGTATAAGGTTCATTACTAAGCAGATCAACTGACGTGATGAGATTATGACAATTTGGATCCTAGTTTTCAGTGAAAATTAAATGGTTATATGTTTATGAACCATGGGTGTTTAATTTTCTTGAAAAGGTTAATTATCGAAAATACTAAAATTGAATTTTGTAATTCTTTTGAATGTATAATTGCAACATTTAACCGTAAACGAAGTTTAGTCTTTGATCAGTAAATTGTTCCATTCTGCTTTCAAACAAATGTTTGATCGAGAATAATTTACCGAAAAGACAAACGAAGTCTCTTTTCCATGGGAGAAGCATGAGACTCAATCCTATTCCTTTTCATGAATGAGAAAGGTATAATAGGAACATTTGAATTGTCTAAATTCTAATGTAACTCATAGCAATGAATTGCGCATCTTATTTTCCATAAAGATTTCATTACCCTCATTTGGTGAATGAATCCTTTGTAACAACATGAATGTTGGTTAACTGGAAAACATGTATATGAGTTACAAAATTAGAAGCTAGACAAATTACCGCGAAAATTGGTAAAAGGCAAACTAGCATATTTTATCTAGTTTTTTTGCTTTAGCCTTTAAAGGTGCTACATACCAGTATGGGGATGGTAGGCATGTTAAGGAAGAAATTGCATACCCAATTTTTCGAGTTAATAACATTGATGGATAACCCATCATTCATAGAGTAGAATACACCTTTTAGTACCTTAGTAATGATTACGTATGGTTCTTTAAAGGTGTAGGAAAGTAAAAAGCAAGCAAGTTGTTTTCACTGGTTATGCAACACTTACAATGTTGTCAGATTCAGTGGGAGCATTTGTGTTGCATTACTGAATAAGAAGTTGTTTTAATGATTTCTAATTCAGTGGGAGCTACAAGCCTTATTTCCTGTGTAGTAACCCAGATTATCTTCAAAGATAATTACTTTCCAATTGTAGGCACTTATGGTTTTCAAAGATTGTCATGTGCGTTTCCTTACTAATCAATATAGTCCTACATCTACTTGTTATATCTATGACACAAATCATATTAATCAAATAAACGAATGTGTATCGTGTTGTTTATCTGCTACATGATGTTGTTCCATGCACAAGTGGGAGAAATCTTTATTGTGTGCAAGGTACAACACATATAAATATGATTCTCTTGACCGCAAGGTAAGAGAGTAACGTTCCAATAGGAATTATACATTTAAATATGTATGATTGCCGTATTTAGAACATGTGTCAAGATGATAACAAAGACTACTTTATTTTAAATATTTATGTTATTCAATATTTAAGAAACACTTGTAGTTACAATTTATGTTGCTTGAGAACGTGAACTAGATTGTAGCCCAAGGTAAAATATCCACGTGTCGTGAGAACGAGCATGGATGATTTTGCAGTTTCTTACGTTGAATTTTTCAAAGAATGACATAATTAAATGAAGTAATCTAATACTACTTTGAATTTAAGTATTCGTTGAATGACTTAAATATATGTAGTAAATATTAACTTGAAATATTAATTGAAACCTGAGGTGGTGTTCATAATTACTTTAATTACAAATGTTTATGATTTTGTAAAGTCACAAACATGAAGTCTTTTAATACAAGACTTACAATATAAAGTAAGACGTTAACTTGCTATGTTTTAAGACATATGCATGAAGTCAATGACGTGATCAATGACTTATAACGTATAGTGGGATTATAATTGATATGTCTTTTGACTTGGTCAAAAATACTTGTGTTATAATACATGCAATTGACTTGGTAATTCTATTGTACCATTAAGTTTTACTTTGTTGGTAAATAGATAAGCCAAAGAGTAGATGGTTATCTTAAATATTGTTAGATTATCTTACAATATTAATTCTAATGAAATACCATAGTTTTATGGTATGTTCAGTTAGAAGAATCAAAATCTATTGGCATGTTTGATTCAAGATAACTATAGTTTCTTCCAAAAGTTATCAAGGTTAGAATATTGAGTATAGATTGAATATACTCAATAAGACTCCAACCTAGAAGATTAATAAGACACCATTTGTTTATGGAATGTGATGAATCACATTAAGTCTTATAATGAAGTTCTGAATTTGTTAAAACTACTTGTATAGTGAGTTGTAACAAACTGATGTCAGGAACTATCAATGTGTTTTGTAATATCCCAAAAGAGAACAATGTATTGTTACTCTACTTGCTAAACTATTTAAAGGTAATCTTTAAATTGTTAAAGGCAAGTGGGAGTTTTGTTTAGATCTTGAAAGATTGAATTACAAAAATGCATAATCTTCTAAAATGCACTAGCAAATATCATGATGAGGCTAAACATGAAAATGATAGACCTTAATATGATAGAATTGTCATTCATAGATCCGCAAGGAAATCTCAGATATTTAATATGCTGAGGAATATGAGTTACAGGATCATGGTAAGCCTGTTAATCATAATGATAAATTTACCAAATGTTGTATTGTGGTAAATCAACCATACTATGAATGTAGAGATGCTGTCCATAGAGATAATCAACTTTAGATATTTGGTTTATCTTAATGAGTTTCTTCAAAGAATGGAAACCCTAGTGGTTTAAATCTTTATGTAGAAATTATATGGACAATATTGTACACATATTTAATGCATGTCTAGTGATAATAATATTAATCATATTTAAGCAATTAACTATGATTGAATATTCTTTTCTAGATACATTAAATAAAAGTATAAAGATTATAATTGTCATACTTAGTTTCATTGATATGAAATTTTGACAATGAATATCAAAACTCTTTTTTGTGGAATTACTTTTGCGAGGACGATAAGTAATACAAAGTAGTTTTATGAATTCAAATAATCTTTGAATATGTACAAACTGCAAGAATCCATGAATGGATATATGCATGCATCTATGAGATGATTCTTATGTTTAATATTAAATCGATGTTTGATTTAATAAATTAAAATAAGATAGCTCATAAGTATTCCTGAAAGCTAGTGGGAGTATTATTTTCTTAAATCTTATATGTTGTATGGGCAACTACATTCCACCTAAATTAAGTTTTAGTTGAGAATGAAACTTCGTTTGTAAGATTTGGAAAATAAAATTCATAACCTTGGAATATATATGTTTATTATTATAAACATATGCGGTAAAAATAAATGAGTCTAATAGAACATGATGAGTACATATCTTTGACAAGATAGTATATGAATGAGATCTTAAAGTCTAACTTGAAGATTCATCATGAACATCATGTTGTGTACAAGGTTGTTGTATCATGCTTAATTACAAGATGATTTAACAACATTGTAATATTTATGTTTGGATTTAGAATTGCATTCCACAGCCTGGAGTTGCTCCCAGATTCTAACAAATTGATGTAATTGTCATAGTCAACAAACTTGAGGTTTGTATGACACCAAACAAATAAATATTCAAAGTTTACGGATGTTTAAGAGCATATTGTTGTACACAATGATGCTGATATAATTGAGATGACACTCAATTCTAGTCATGGTATCGTTGGTGATGACCATGTTGACTAGTTATGCTCAATTAAGAGCATAGTTGCATTATACATTAAAGAATAAAGAATACTTTAAACTTTAAGTGTTGAAGGATGATTGTCATAAAAGGGTGGTTCAGGTTACCACGCACCTTATGGAATGATATGACAATATCAAGATATGTGTAAACATATACAAGAAATTTACTTATTGAATTCTTGAAATAGGAATTCTCAAAATTCCTATAGATCAAAGTTAGTTGAAATTATGCCCTGTCAACAAGTATGATTATCATGACTTGAGGCAAAATTCATTAACTAAGAATTATCATGCGTTGATCTATTTAGTATTTGGATAAAGGATGTTAAACAATTATTATTTATAATGAATTAAAGTACGGTATACGTTTAATTTCATTTATAATATTGTGTCCTGTATTTGCATGTTTAAATCCTTGAATAACTTAAGTTATTCTAAATAGTCCGTTGTCGATCAATAACATGGGAATGATATTGAATTAAGACAAATCTGAGTATTAGTTAGAATATACTTGAAAGTATATTGATGCGTAGCATGACTAATTTCAGATGATATTAAAAGGATTGAGTATAGGACTTATCCCACCCACATGATGATACTTTATGGATCTTAGTCATTAAGTATATCATGAATATTTATCCTCTGACTTGAGATACGAGAGATATGTCATGGATGTAGTGCATTTTTTGTGAAGCAATCTAACGCTATACGTAACTGGTACTTATAAGGGTTGTTTTCAGAAGTGTTGCGAAATTTATGAATCCTGCTTGTAGTCAAAATAGGATTTGTTTCCTTCAAATTTATTTTGAAGTATAATACTGCTGGGCCCCTCGTAGGGTTGTTAAGATGTTTGCATGGCCATGCCCAAGGTCTTCTGGAATATGTTCAGAAGAATTGGTAATCTTATTCAATCACATAAAGCGAGAAACAGAATAGTTAATTAAGAAATGAGTGAGATCCATATTCTTATTAACATGGTATTAGAAACAAAAGTATGAATATGATGATGAATCATCAAACTTGGTTTTTCTCCAGAAAACCATACACGAGTTGTACCGGGGACATTGGCGTGTTGCTAGACGCTAACCAATGTTATTTCACGTTTTGTAAACATATCCAACTGGGAGCTGTTGGAAATGTATATATTTACAAACATGTGAATGTCCGGATTCGAACTCGTGATCACGGGATTGCACACATTAGCGAATGAGAATTAAAGTTAATAATTAATGTTTATGTTTACGATTAATTATTGCACATTATGTCCGGTTAACGATCGTTAAGTATTTAACGGAAAAATGACTAACGACCGTTAAATGGAAAAGAGAAGGACTAGAAATGGAAAACTTGGAAAAGTTATGGGTTTGGCTTTGGGCTTTCTATAGTGGCCGGCCATAGGGCCTCTCCAAGGCCTAATTCCCTAACTTGTTCTCTAAGTTTACCTACTAGTATATAAACAGGGATAGGTTCTAGGGTTTTCATACACTTGTGCATTGAATTAACCCTAGATCTCTCCTCTCCTCTCTCTAGTCTAATATTCGGCCGAACACCCCAAGTAAGGGAGTTTGGTTTCGTTTTTCTTAAACGAGGACTTGTGTTAGATCTAGCAATCGCTTGATTCGTTTGGTTAATTCGTGTGTACAAGAACGTGATTGTAAGACATTATTCTTACACCAATAAGTACTTCTTTGTTTTGCTTTGCTCGAGGGTTGTTTTGCTTTGCTCGAGGGATTTGACATTCGCAAGAGGTACGTTACGCATACTTTCAGTTAATTAATTTATTTGTTATGATCTTTAAGTCTTCCGCTGTGTACTCTTGATGTCTTTATGTTTTATTGTATTTTATATATCATAAACTCAACACCTTGTTCCACCGCCACATGAATTTTAGCTTTGTCTACCAACTTATCTTCCAGTTCAGTGGTGCAACTTCTATATCCTGCATAACTTGTCCTAGCGGGTTTGTGACTATTACTTGTGACACTCTCTTCGAGTTTAGAAGCCTGGAAATAGAATTAGTATTCAATTTCTCATATTTTTTGAACACGTTATCAGTTACGGTATGCTAAGTTATGCTGCTGAGTAAAAGTTACTTACGGTGAAGCACATTTCAATGTACTCTTGTTTCCATACTGGAGTCACGTATACTATCCAGTCTGCTCATTGCAGTCCATACCTACATATGACAGAAGATTTGAAAGCCACTGTTTAGAATTAATTTACCGGAAAAACAAATCCGTTACTAGCCAATTGATATATATGTTTCAATAAACTTAGCAAGTCGTAGATCGAGTACCACAAAGCTAAGAGATCATTATAAGCATTTTCGAAATCTTTCTGAGTCATGTCTTGTCTTTCTTCAGTCGAAAACCATCTATCCAACACTTTTTGAGCCCTGTCCCTCTGAAATATATGAAAAAATAACGTCATAAAGTGCAAAATATGCCTATTTTATATCAAATAGGCTAAAAATGTAAAATTTTTTCATATAATATATATAGATGCAAATATAAATTGATTTATTATAACAAAGATTTAAACAGCTAGATCATCTGGATATGTACTTTAGAATGCTTGGATGAGATACTAGGATGACCGATAGACACATCAACTTTAGAATACTTGAGAATACTCATTAGCGTGTATCCTATAGCGCGTCGGCGAAACAAATCCACATGCATTTCCTCATCCAATGAGGGATAGTCTACAATTACTCTTTCCACAGGAAGTTTTGGTGCCCATGTGTCTATACCATCTTTTAGCATCTTATGAACGCTTTGCAAGGAAACAAGAATCTAAGTGACAATTGTATTGTACTATGTTATAAAAGAGTTGGAGAAGAAAAGAAAAAACAATACCTTAGCAATCCATTTCCCTGATAACTTTATAGTTACAAAACCAATATCATTTATAAAGGGTGTTCCATCTATCATGTCAGTCTCCGGAAACTTTTCCTTGATTTTCTATAATAATAAAAGAAACAAATGATTACAATTGATAAAAAGAAGTCTAGTATATTCAAAAACCATGATTGACAAAAAAAAAATATTACCTTTCCAACATCTTTGGGTCCTCCATTTAATTTGCTTAAAGGTATTGCATGTGTTGCTGCACGACTGTTTCTTAATTGAGGCCAAATCCACAAGGCATTTTCACTGTCATCATTCAGAAGAAAAAACTAATTGTATATGTTACCTAACAGACAAAGTAAAATCGCACAAATATCAAAACTAACATATACCATTGATAAACACCATGCATCCCTTTCTGGCAAGTATATCGGATATGCTCAAGTTTTAAGTCAATATAATCACCTACATCTTTAAGGTGACCATGTCTCAGTGCGGTGTCATATTGCTCTATTTCTTCTTGCATACGTTTCAGTGCCATTTCAAATGGCTTTAAGATTTCTTCTTGAAGGCTCCATCTCTTACGTTCATGTATTACAAAACCAGAGCCATCATCTTAATGATGTAAATCTACATTGTAAAAAAAACATGATAATGTGCATGTTACTTTTTTTTTTGAAAGGTGAATTTCTTATAAGGTGCTCCGTGTCGCGGTTCGACAGCGGGAGGTCTAGACTACGTTGTCTAAACCGGGTCCGCGCTAGAGAGCTCCCTCGAAGCGGAAATGCCTATTTCAAATACCCGGTGGGGGGAAAACCCCCTACTAATCCGCCCGAAGGCACGACAATTAATAGGGGTAAACCCTTGTCTTTTCCAAGATTCGAACCTGGGGCTGCCATAGTTGATGTTGAATGTGCCAACTTTAAGAATCTCCTCTTACGTTCCTGTATTACAAAACCAGTGCCATCATCATAACTGTGTCAATTTATATATTAAATAAAAATGTGATAATGTGTACATTAATACGGAGTAATAGATTTACATCACAAACTGCCATTGTCGATGTCGAATGTGCAAACTTTAAGAAGCTCCTATCTTCCTGTATTACAAACCAGTGCCATCCTCTTAATGATGTGCATTTATATTTAAAAAACATGATAATGTGTATGTTTATAATAGAATTACTTCCGGGGCAGGAACAGCTGCAAAATCTGCTTTAGCGAATGCCCACTTCATGAAGCTATCACGTTCCTGTATGTATTACAGAACCAGTACCATCATCTTAACTGTGTAAATTTATATTTATAAATCCAATATGATAATGTGTACGTTAATAATAGACTTACATCACGATCTGCCATTTCGGTTGCAGAGCATGCCCACTCAATGAAGCTCTGTTGTTCCTGTATTACAAAACCAGCGCCTTCATCTTAACTGTGCAAAAAAAAACATTATAATGTGTACATTACTAATAGACTTACTTTAGCAGTCGGTGTACCATGTATCCACTCCTGTATTACAAAACCGGTGCCATCATCTCAACTGTGTAAATTTGTATATAAAAGAAAATGATAATGTGGACATTGACAATAGACTTACATATAATTCTGGTATTGGTCTAGGTGTCATTGATGGCGTAGAAAGTGCCAACGTATTTGATGGTATTGACGCTACTATTGACGCTGACAATAGACTTGCGCATATCTTTGTTTCTGTTTCTGTTTCTGTATCGCTATCTGTATCTACTTCTGTTATAGAAGGTGCCAATAACATCATAGGAGGTGCCACTGATGTTGATGTAGCACATATCTTTGTTTCTGTTTCTGTTTCTGTTTCGGTATCGCTATCTGTATCTGCTTCTGTTATAGAAGGTGCCACTGATGTTGATGTAGAAGGTAATGAATGCATAGGTAACCCACTATTAATTTTCGATCTCTATGTTCCTGAATTACAAAAATAATACGGTGCCATATCTTAGTGTGAATTTATAAATATATAAATAAAAAACACGATAATGTGTATGTTATAGTGGAGAAAGGCCTCGGTATATTTTATGACGGAGGCTCCGTCTAGTAATATACATGTAAGAACTAACGTTACCACCAAACTAGAGTAAAAAATATATATGTTTCAAGTACTACTACAAGAATAAGATGATAAAGGGGGTGTTTGTTTAAGCTTATATATAGCTTATTTGATTTTATTTCGGCTTATAGTTCATAAGGCCAGACTATTTGTAACTTTTAGGCTTATATAAGCTTATTGTGATACAATAGCTCATATAAGGCCATAAATCACAAAATAAGCCAGATAATGCGAGCTTATGAACTATAAGCCGAAATAAAATATAAGCCAATAAGTCCACATATACAAAAGCTAGCCTAAGTAACAGATTTAAATCACAAGTTAAAGCATCCAACGCTCCCTTGATAATCAACCAAAACGAACACGTTCATCATCATCATAAAAAAACACAATTACTATTAAACTATTATATTAAATACCATGCATCAATCTATAACAGCGAGATTAATAAGAAGGTTTATAAGTTTATTACGGCCGATAGGTAAAATTGATACTAATATGATACGCCACCAACAGACTTATTGAAATTAAGGTTTTGTTTTTCCCATTATATCTTTTAGAGTAAATTACACTATTAGTCCCTATGGTTTGGCCAGATTTCATACGACATTCAAAAGCGCGAAAATTCACTCAGCGAGTCCAACATCTCCAAAATGTTACATGCCTGGTCCAATTTTGCTAACGTCGTTAATTTTTTCCGTTCAATACAAGGTTTTGTTCTCCCCTTATGCTATCTTTTATTAACGTGTATAATATAATTTTTGGCCCTTCAACAAATATCTTTTTATTTTTAGGCATACGAGACTAATCCAATGGATAGCTCGTTGTGGTTTAACGCACTGGATTAATATTTTTGAAAGTGTAATTGTAATTGGGATAAATTATGACTTTCGGTTATGATGAGCTGAGCCGTAGGCTAGCGGCTTTAAACTTATTGCTTAACAAACGTGATCGTTTATTTATTTCGTAACAAGTGGAATTAATACGCCGTAGTTATGATGAGCCGGGATTTTTGTTGCCAAGGGCTCCGAACTAGATAAACAGTTTATTTTTCCGGAATTGTTTAAGTTGCTTATTTTCCGGAAATAGTTCAAAGTTGCTTATTTTCCGGAAAATGGTATATATCTTTTAAGCTTCATTTTTTGAGAAAATCCTTTTATTGCTTATTAATTAGTATGCATTGTTTTATAACCATATTATTTGTTATCTTTAGATTTCGGATTAACCCTGTTTGATTATAGTGCACTTTTGGATGTGATGCTCCAAAAGGGGCGTCTCGGGTCCGTTATTGTTTTATTTTGTCATATCGGATAATAGTAGTTTTGTCGAATCATTTTATATTGTTTAATACGGGTTTGTAAAATATGGAAACGTCCGATAAACGAACGGGTCATGCCGAAATTTTCAAAAATTTCTATACTTGGTAAATTTTCACAAAAGTTTTATTTTCTTAAATTCCGACAAAAAGACAAAAAATCCTAAAATTCATAAAAATCTTATAATTTCTTATAATTCATTTGGAATGCTTTAAAAGTATGTTTTCTTTTATAGGAAATTTCATTTTCTTTATTTTGAGGTTTCCGGAAACATGTCGGATTCTATTATTTTTATCATTTATTCATTTTCTTGATCTCTTTCTTATGTAATACATGTGACGTATTATATGCCATGATTTATTTTATTTACTCGTTCTTTTTATATAATACATGCCATGTATTATATTTTCCTCAAAAGTAATATATAAGGTGTCTTTAATACATACTATTACTTTTCGTACCTTGTCTTTCGAATACTTGTGAAACGAATACTATTTCGTCATGTATACTTTATACTTATATACATATGTACTTATGCACTTCCAAGAGCCAATACTTATAAACATTTAGAAAACTGATTTTTTAAAACTTAAATGCTGCCACACAAGCAACAACAAGACAAACACTTGAAAACACTTAAACTTATCGAGTCTTAAACCTAAATCTGTAGACTAAAACTTTTCATACTAATATATGTCGCGTGTTGGTCCCGCTCACAATCACTAAATGATTTATTCCACTTCAGACGACTAATTGCTTAGGTGAGTTCATACCCCCACTTTTTAACTATTTTATATCTGTTTTGGGAAAAAATACATGCTCGTTTTACTTAAACTCAATGATTGTTTTACTGAAAATGTGTATTTTCATGCAAACTGTGATGCATGACGGAATTGAATGATTTTTGAATGCATGATGTGTTTACCTACCACATAACTAATTGTTTTCTTGCAAACACAAATTTTTAAAGTTACACACGTGAGAATCACGCAAAATATTTTCTTGACCACACAAAATGTTTTATTGATTAAACTATGTACGCATAGTAGCCTAAGCCCTAAATCCCAAATTTTTGGCCGAACTCGTGAACCGTCAATTCCTACTAGGAAGCGCGAATGCTATAAACAGATTTGTTGGGGGTGACTCCCCCGTTCGGGTTGACCGGATAGGCAACCGGACGTATATCATGTCGAGATTCAAGTGTTTAGGGATTTCAACACTTGCAAAGCCTTTATTTTAACATGCTTCTAGAGGTATGCACACTATGGTTAAGCTTCGGTTGCATGAACTTAGTGCTAGGATAATAGTCACACTATATGACATTATATTAGTTGTAATGGTCATATACTCACACACAATTTTATTTAAAGGTAAACACGATGACACATTGGTTACAAAACTGAAGGGTTACTTTATCTCTCTTGAACTTACAAATGTATTTGAATACACCTATGAACTCACCAACCTCGTGTTGATACTTTTTAGCATGTATTTTCAGGTTTAAAGGCGCTAACTTAACTTTGGAGGTGCAAGGCAAAGGCATGGCATGGTCATAGATTTCTCTGATAAACTTAAATGGAGACCACTTTAATTATGGGTCTGTTTTCCGCACTTAACAATGATGTAAACTTTGTTTTCAACAATGAATGAAAATTTTCTTAATGAAAACCAGTTATCCGATACTTGTGTTGTGATATCAGTTTAGTAGCACCCGTGACATGTGTGCTTCCGCTGTATAATTTTGGGGGTGTTACAGGTACCCAACATGGTATATTGGTTAATAAACCCATGATCTTTGCAAAAGTCAAAGAAAGATCCAGGAGCTTGACCAACATCCGTATGTCTTCCATAATATTCACCTCCCCTATCCGATCTCACCATTTTAATTTTTCGGTCAAGTTGATTTTCAACTTTCGCTTTTAATGTTTTAAACATTTCAAGTGATTCGGATTTTTCATTAATTAAGAACAGGTACATGTAACGTGAGTAATCGTCAAGGAAGGTAATAAATGATTTATGACCACCAATGCCCGAAGGAAAAATACTTCATGTGGCACTTCTCTTATTTTCTTTGGTCATAGTTCCCTTTATGCATTTTACATATTTTTCAAAATCAGAGAAATCAAGATGGGGTATAACTTCATCTTTCACAAGTCTAGTCATTTTGTCTCGTGAAAAATGGCCTAAACGTTGGTGCCATAACATTAATGAGGCTTCGTGATATTGTTTTCTCTTATTTTGATTCACATTCTCATTAACATTAAATGATAATAGAGATTCCGAAAATTGATTATCTAAACATATGTTGAAGAGGTTTCCCTCTAGACAACCATTTACAACAACAACACGCGAATTTAAACTAATATATATTTTATTGTATCCAAACGTAAAGACAAAGTCATCAATAATTAGTCTAGATACAAATATTAAGTTTCGAGTCATGCTCGGTACATAAAGAGTCCAATAAAGATTTTAAAAAAAAGAGCTACCATCCAATATTAATGAAAGGGTCCCAACAACTTGTACGTTAAAATCAACTCCATTCCCGACTTTAACTGTTCGTTGGTTTCTTTCCAATCTCCAGATTGTATGGAATCTCTGTAAAGAATTAGCAATGTGTACCATGGATCCAGAGTCAAACCACCATGAATAAATAGGGACATTAATATTAAAAGATTCATTAATCATAAAAGATTCAAAAATACCTTTCTTTGCTAACTATTCCTTGAATTTTGGACAATCCTTTTGAGTATGCCCCTTTTTTATGGCAAAATTTACATTTTGGACCGTCTTGGAATGAGCTAGTACTTGCACCCATTTTTTGGACTTTATTTGGAGTAGAATTATATCCACTTGAACCTTTGCCCTTTTATGAGCCCTTTCTTTCATTGGTGTTAGTGGTAGCAACATGAGCGACATCAGGCTTTTCAACTTTGAGGCGTTCTCCCTCTTACACACACATGGCAATCAGTTTACTCATTTTCCATTTCTCCTTTTGCATATTGTAATTGATCTTAAAAGGACCAAATTGCATAGGGAGAGATGTCATAATGAAATGAACTTAGAAACCTTCACTGATTTCCATGTCCATGCCTTTCAGTTTATTTGTCATATCGCTCATCATCATTATGTGCTCACATGCACCACTAACCCCGTCATTAGAGGATCAAAGTACTTGCATGGGCTTTTGAAGTCCCTTTAAATTGTTCCTCTACAGAGCTTAAGTACTCCTTTGCATTCTCAGAGTCAAGAATGGCTCCTCGAATGGCAACAGATATGGAGTTCTTAATGATCATGAGAGACATACGGTTAGATCGCTCCCACTGTTCATAAGCACGTTTTTTATATGTTGTACTATCAACAGTAAGTGTAGCGGGAGGATCGGTACGAAGCGCATGATCAAGGTCCATTACTCCGAGAGTAAGTTTCACTTGATCTCTCCATGTTGAGAAGTTAGTACCGGTTAAAGGGTTCAATTCCGGACAAGTAACCCATATTGGAAGTTAAGGTAGATGCTGACATAGTTTGAAAATTAAATGCATGCTCAGATAAAATTAAAGGAATTAATGGGGTATATATGTAAAGTTAAGCATATCAGTATAAACATAAACCTATCATGGACACCAAATTAATATGTATAAAGATGTTGCGCCCAATTATCAATCTCACGTTGGTTTAGTTTGACAATTAAAACCATTAACCATCTTTAACTAGAATAAGCATGCACATATATCACATATCACCGTTGAGCGAAAACATAACATATATGCTAATCATGCTAATAGATATATTTCATTGTGCACGTTATCATACAAATAACCGTTGGGTTTATTGAGTGGTAACATGAACAATTGCATAATATGGCATGAATAAGCTCGTATTAATCTAAATAACCAATCGTTGGACGGGTTATCCATATCAATTTACAAGTTACCATTAACAGATTCAAAAAAAAGTTCGGAAATTACAGACTTAATAATTTCCTAAACTACTAATCTTATGCAGAATTTTAACAAACATTAAATAATAGAGATCATCGAAACAGTAAGAATGAAACATTAAACTATCACTTTGTTATGATTAGTGACCATTACGGAGTATATTCATGCATAGATATCAAGTTTCAAGAATACAGTTAAAACTATAGATCCAAAACAGTACGTAATTCTTTAAAGACTAAAAGACACCGTTGGTCCCTAAACTTGGCAGGACGCATCGCGATGGGACAAAACTCAGCCTTTTTATCGCCACAGATCCAAACCTTGGCCATTAAATGCCAGAATCGTCCCTTGACCAATAACGCCTATGTCAACGTCTTTTTTCTGTTAGTTATTGGAGGGTATTATAGTCCATACACATTTATAACTCAACTTAGTTAATTCTAAGAAACGCTTTACCGTATACCATCTTGATCGTTTCCCTCCTTTTTCACACAACCCTCACACACACTTTAACAATGGCAGACAAGGAGCTTACTTTTACAGATGTAACTGATGAGATGGTAAAATATGTGAAGGCAAAATATGGGGATACTTGGTTAAAAGAAGATGAAATGTCTGATGAAATGTTTGATGATTTATGCAGATTTTCGAAAGAAGCTCAAGTGATGAAAGGTTAGTCGGGTTTTTTTTGTATTTGTGTGATTGCCATTTTAAGGGATGAGCATAAATAACTCCAATTTATTTGACAGAAATCCGAGCAGTGTCAGAATCTGTCAAAAAGAGGGATTATAGCAAGCTAAAGGTATCTGACGATATGGTTAAGTATGCCATGGCTACTTATGGGAATAAGTGGGATATAGGAGATGACATTGTTGATGTGATACTTGAAGACTTGTGGGAAAAATATGGGAATAAGGAGTCTGAGAAAGGTTAGAGTTAATGTTTGCAAGCTAAGAAAGTTGTAATGGGTGAACTCTGATTCTTTTTTGTTTTGTCTATCTTTCCAGATACTAACGTGAAAGGAAATGAAGTTGATGTCATCATTATTTCAGACACATCTGATGATGAGTGTGGGAACATGTCTGTTGAAACAAACAGACCTTGATAGATCTTGAGCTCGTGGATCGTTATTAATACCTATGTAATCACAAGTACAATAAAAGACAATCTCTACTACTTATATTTATCAGCGGAATATAAACACAAGTAAATAACTAAGAACTCTGTGATCCTCTATGGATCGTTATAATAACTAAAACTGTGTTTTTCCAATCGGTACATAACTCATTCTAATGTGTTCCTTTTATAGACAAGGAACCCTAAACAAAACCCTAAACCGTTTCCCAAGAAACGTATAATCATAAAACTAAATAAGATATACACAATCACTTCCTAATAAAGCTCATGTATATCCAAACTAAATATACTAAACACGGAATAATCACTTCCGCAGAAACAAACTAATAACTATTATACTTCAGCAGATTATGTCTTCGGCAGAATCCACTCTTCTTCAGTAGAATCCCCTCGGCAGTAATTTCAGCATAATCCAAACTTCACATAATTCCCAACAATCCTCCCCTAAACTGGAATTTGACTTGGTTAAGTTCCAGTTTCTTGATAGATCTTTAACTAAGCAGCTCCAGAGGATTGTGCACGAACAACATCAGCAAAGAATCCAAATAAGAACATCTCTGTGATGAAGAAACACTGAAACTCCATATCTTTGCAGCAACAAATGACAATAAGTACATCAAAACAGATTAGTTTCATACTATTCTCATCACATCCAGGTGTGTTAACTCCTGTGAGAGGTGAATCATTGAAAATAATGGATTTGATGTCTCTTTACCAATAGCCATCACTACTGGAGTAGCCATATGTTTAAGTTCGTAAACTATGGTACACTGATAACCATCTGATTTATTGGCAAACCAGAAACCATAGAAACGGATTTGAAATGTCTTTACCTGTAGCCGTTTGCTCAGGACTAGTCAATTCTTAGAATTGGTGAATTGATTACCAAATATGGTATTCCAATGCCTTTACCACAAGCCATATACATGTGGGCTAGCCAATTCTTGGATTCCAAAAAGGAATAAACCATGGTGAATTGAAAACCATACAACACTCAGCAATTAAGCATGGGTGGTTGCATTCCCTATGATTTTGCGCAAACCATTACAGCTATCAACAGATTTGATGTGTCTTTACCAAAGCTGTACCCCTTGGACTAGCTAACTCTTTGACATACACAAGGTATATCTGGTGAGTCAAGAACCATCAAAAGTATACAACAAACCTGCAATAAAAGATAGACATTTTTTTTTTAATTAAGAAAAGAAAGAGAACAAAAATTACAAATTAAACAAACTATTACAATCAAAATGAACCTTGATGTTGCAGAAGCTGAGTTTTAATCAAACCAACACATTGAGAAGCATGAAGTTCATCATTGCCAACTGGATTAGGAGATACTTCCAACTTCTGTCTTAGCATACGTTCCATGAATTCAACAGACAAAGGATAAAGCTTATCCGAGAACATACACAAAATCATACCACATTGTGTCTGAACCACGTGAATACATGGTAGAGGATAGAACCTCCAGCTCTCAATCTCCCACTTATGTGAATTCTTCCAAATAGAATACCCTTTACCATTTGAAGAATGAGAATCAAACAAGACTTGAAGATCACCCAATAAATATAAACCAGAACCCGTGGGTGGATGAATATGATAATACTGAGTGACATGTTCATACAACATCTTCAAATCATGTCTAGTCACCAAATGAAAGATGTCCTTCAAGAAGTTGAACTGAATAGCAGTATTATTGATTCGCTCCCAGACGGTCAAGTTTTATCACTCAAGCCGGCCACTTGTGAATGGCCAACCGTAACAAACTTAAAACAGTCTGAGAGACAAATGCAATGAAGATCAGGAGAGTATAGTGTTTCCCCGGGTCGTTATGTCCCAGCGAGCTATGCGATGAATCACCAAACGAATAGTGATCGAGAGATTTGAACGGAAAAGAGTTTTCGAATAAATATAACTACAGAAATAGCCTATAATTACAAAGGCTTAAATGCAAATTAAAGAAAATTAAAAAGATAAAAAATATTAAATAAACGCTATCACTATTTGCAAAATGATGTTTTTGATTTTTCTTTTATAAAACTTAAATTAAAAACTGCGTGACGTACAAAAAAAAATGTAAAACTTAAACAATATAAATCCTAAAAATATGAAAATGACATTTTTACAAACCTAATGATATGAGAAAATTTTTAGAAAAAGAAAATTATTTTTATAACTATTTAATTAATTATTATTAATTAAAAACTCATTTTAACTATTTAATAATAACCTAAAACACAAGAAAATATGAAATAAAGCTAGAAAAATAAAATTATGACTTAGAAAAATCTAAAATGACTAAAGAGAATTTTCAAAACTATTTTTGTATTTTTCTGATTATTTTTGTATTTTCTATGAATTAAAAACTATTTAAAACTACTTAAATTGCTTAAAAATACAAATTTAACTAAGAAAAATCTGGAAAAATATTTTTTTGACTTTTTATATTTATCTTAACCTAAGAAAAATGAAAAATTATTTTTTTGAAACTTTTCTGAATTAATTGTATTAAATGCTAATTAAAAAGGCTTAAAAACTGTTTTTAAATAAAGAAAAATAGCAAACTGACTTAGAAAAATCTGAAAAATTCAAGATAAGTCTAAAATAATATTAAGAATCTAGGAAAAATATAAAAACAGGGGTTTGTGTGAAGGAATATGCAACTGCAATGCCAAGTGCTTATGAATAAGCACTTGAAATAAGCCACAAACCACAAATAAGCACCAAACTGATACAGATGCTATAAAATGCTAAAAGTACTCAAAATGAACTAAATACAACAAGCCTTAATCTTAGAAATCCAAACTATCATGATTTGATGTTTTGAGATCAAGTGATTATCACAGTTTGATACTACTACTTAGAAGCCTAAGAATAAGCTACCAAATAAGCTAGAAATCAAAAACCAGATAAAGGGTCCTACACTAGACCTGGGTGACTACTTCTAAACCAAGGATGAGCCTTGGATAAGCTCTGATGAGCTTGGTGCAAGGACTGCAAGACCCTGTGCAGACTCAGTGAATACTGAGTCAGTGCACAGGGCACTTTAAGCCCTTTTGACAAGCCACTTTGGGACTTATAAAAAATTGCTAAAAATCTGCAAAAATGACAATAAGAAAATAGACCAGTGGAAGTATTTAAACCCACAATTTCTTTTGATTTGGCTCAGAAATGAATCCAAGAAAAATCATCCTAGGTTGGGCTAAAACTGACTTTTCAAGCTTTTTGACTTTTGAAACAGAAGCTATGTTTGACTTTGGTGAGTTTTGATCCCAAATGACTAACTGATTTTGGTGTATTAAGCTATAGTGATACTAGAATAAGCTAGCTTATCTAATTCTAAGCCTATATGCAAAATGTCCTACTCTAACTCTGACAGATCTGAAACATTAAGCAATGCTAATTTGAGTTTTGACTTTTGGTGAATATGGATACAATATGAGGACTGAATTAAGTGCCAAGGACCCAAGTGAGACTGACTCACATGAATTTATCCCTATAGCAAGTCTCACACACAGATTTGTTCACTGAACCAAACACACCTGTTTCTACTGATTTGCAAATTAAAAGAAACCAACTACTGAACAAGTTTGTATAATTACTCAAACTGAGTTTAACTACCCTTATTACCACTAAATAAACAAGTAAAAACTAATCCTAAACACAGATACATATTATGCAGGTTATGCAGATTTAAAACAGTTAAATGGAAAAAGATTGAGACTTAACTTGAAGACCAGCTATTGAGAAGCATAAGCAAAACCAAACCACCACTATTCTAAACCAAACCCAATCCAGAACAGCACTGCATCAACCATTATCCATTTCCAAAACCAACTGCACCCAGTTTGACTTTCATTGACCAAGTACCCAAGTTGTTTGAAACTGAATTGTGAGCTTACTCAAAACTATAATAAGCTTGAATAAGCTTATTTGAAATAAGATAGAGCTACTAGGAGCATTAATTCTAAGAAATTGAAACTGAGTTTTTCAACAGTAGCACAAAAACTTGAAACTAAATTAAAACCTTGAATTTATATTAGAAAGTAAGTTATAATGATGAAATAACTAGAGTTTAGTACAACAAAACAAAAGATAACAGATTTGAACTTTAACTAACACATTTATACTAAAAACGACATAAAGAAAATTTTACAAAACTAACTACTACCCTCACTCTCTTTCTTCTTCCTCTTTTTATATGCAAAACATCTCTCCCACTTGTTCTGAGCAGATCCCACTTTAATTTGGGGCCATAGGATAGCTTGAGCCATTTTTGGCCGTTTGATTGAATTTGGCGCCAAAAAGGTTTTGACCTGTTGGGGTTGAGTGCAAGGGTTGAAGAGGCATTAAATGTCTTTTGGAGTTTG